>CM072997.1:56971279-57171279 GCA_037038555.1 Rhynchonycteris naso | reverse complement strand
CAGAGAAAAGTCTACCCAGGGCGTCCAAGTTACCAAAATGAAAATTGGCAATTGAGATGATAAGAACGTGGCTTTCTTCTGCGAAATCACTTCAGGTAACAGAGATAACATTAAATAACATACATTCTATGCACCAAGAACAATGTTTTATGTACCAAGTCTCTTATCCGTCTCTCCTAATGACTTCCCTTAGCGGGTTGTTAGTATTTGACAGCAGGTCTCCGTGCGGGGAACTTTTCTCCAATTCCACATTCAAAGGAGGTCCATCAGAGAGCATGATTGGCAATTTTCGTCATAATCTGCACATTATTAGCATCAAAATTGACGTGGCAGTTAACACTGGTGAGTTTTGATGTGCCTTTCTTCAAGTTCAAGGAAACCCCTCCAGTAGCCGGGGTTCGTAGAGCGGATCTCAACAACCCAGCGGTGGCTTTGCAAAGGCGAAGGCGCAATAGACATGCGTGAGAAATATGCCAGAACCATTTTACCCGAGGAATAGGAAAGCGGGGAGCGAAAGGGACAAGGCGGAAAGAGTTCCAACTCAGAAAAGTGTCTAAGAAAAGGCCTCGGGATAATAGCATACATCTAAAGATTCAAGTATTTCCAAGATGAAGTGGAACCCGGTAGTTGCAAAACTGAGCTGAAAACCCTTCTTCAAATTCTCCAGCGATCTGTCCATCTTCCCTCCCCCTTCTTTTCCTTTTCCTTTCTTTTTCTGACCTGGCTGTGGAAACCTATTCAGTTACTACTTTTTGCATAAAATATTCTAGATTACTTTGTTCCAAACCAAAAATCAAGAGAACGGTGGTTGGTCTAAAGAGAGGAGGCGAGCCCCCTTCCACCTCTGCTTTGTCTTTCCCGGGGAAGGCGGCCACAGCCTCGTCGGCCTCGATCCTACACGCACTAAACAATCTCATAAAACATACCCACAGCCTTCCGCGCTCTCCTTCCGCCCTCCTGGCCTTCTCCTCAGACCTCCCATCTTTCTGCTTTCCTTCGACAGGACCCCTAACAAAGCTCAGGCTGAGAGAAAAATTGCCACCTACCCTCACCCTCGTTTAAAGAAAAGATAAGGTTGGGGGAGGGGGGTGAAGAGCAGCAGTAGGAACCTCGGAAGTGACTTTCCCTCCCGCACAAAGCACTAGCGCACCATTCCCTTCTCTCTTTGTTGCTTCTGGCCACGTGGTTCAGCCGAGTAATCCCGGCCTAAGGGTTTACAGCCAGGGCCCCAGACCCCAGAGGAGTGGTTTGGGGATGATTTTAGGGGAGACCTCAAGAGCTCAAGACAGAGGCGGGAAGTGGGGCCTGGGCAGCGGAAAATATACTTGGAGAAGGGGAGGGGGCTGCGTAGCAAATACAAAAATAGAAATAATTTGGGGGACGCTTTTGCGCCGGCTCTTTCCCCCCAATTCCGGTAGGTTCCCTTCGGCCTCCCGCGCCGGGGCGCCCCCTGGCGGCAGCTTTAGCAGTGGGCAATGCGCAGAGGGCACGCGTGTGCCCAGGGGGCGCGGAGGGTGTTGAGGGGACTCCAGGGCACACTCGGAGCTGCGGGCTCGGCCCCCTGGCGGCGGCGATGTAGTTATCTGGTGAGCGGCGCCTCGTCCCTCTGGTCCGGCGGACTTACGGCGGTCTTGCTAAGCACAGCGGCTGAGTAGGGTAGGAAGCCACTCTCAGAGCGTGGCGCTGCGGCGCTGCAGCCGAAGTCCGAGCCCCCGGCGGCCCCAGCGCCACCACCGCCGCCACCGCCGCCTCCTCCACCGCCCCCCCGAGAGCCCAGGGCCGCGGCGGCGGCTGCCGCGGCTGCCGCGGCAGACTGGCTGCTGTGGCAACTGAGGCACGAGCAGGGCGCGGAGCTACCGCTGGGGGGCGCCCCAGCCGCGGCGGCCGAGGAGGCCGCAGCAGCAGCAGCTGCCGCAGCCGCGGCGGCCGAGGCCGCGCTGTTGAGACCCGCGGCGGCCGCGGGCGTCTGGTAGAGGCCCGGGTGGCGGAAGCTGCAGAGCAGCTCGGGTCGCGAGTAAGGATGTGAGAGGGCGCGGAAAGTGTCCAGAGGGCGGATGGAGGTGGCAAAGGGCGACGAGGCCGCGGCCGCTGCTCCGGAGGCCGCAGCGGCCGCGGCCGCAGCCGTGACGCCCACGTGAGGGTAGTAGTGCAGCGGCACGTGCGAGTGGAAGGGGTAGGGCAGGCTTCCGGTGGCTGCCGCGTGCGTCATCATATAGGTGTAGAAACTGGGGTCGGCCGGGTGCGGCCACGACATGGCCAGGCGCTGCCTCTTGTCCTTCATGCGCCGGTTCTGGAACCACACCTGCGGGGACAGCCACGCCACGGCCCGAGTTAAGGAGCGCCCCGGCCCGCGCCCCGGCCTCCCCGCCCCTCTGGAAACTCCGGAGGACCTGGCCTGTTCTCAGACCAGACCAGCTCCCAGTCTCCTCTGCCCTCCCAACTGGAACAGAGCGGGCGGCAGTGTAGACACACCCTTTCAACGAAAAGACTTCTACCTTGTGTCCAACTGCTGCAGCTCCTTGGGCTTCCGCTCCCTTACTTTTTTGCTGCGTTTTCTCGTCCCAACCCAGCCGTTCCTCTCCTTCCCGCCACCCACCCGCAGCCGTCTTTCAATCCCAACATTTTCACAGGGATTCTAGGCCTCCTTTGAAGAGGAGACTCTGGTGGCAGCTTTTATAATATAAAAAGGTCACCGCGCGAGGTATCGAGTGCCCGGAGGGTCACGGGTCCGATTTTGATATTGAAGGGATGATTTTGTGGAATCATTAGCCTCGAATAAGTGGCGGGAATAACATCCTCTTAAACTAGGAAGAGGACTTTTTAACCCACCCAACCCTGTATTTAATGAAGACATAATTTTCTTAAATTAAAGAAAGCCTGAGGAAACCGAAGGGAGATCTCTACACCCCTCCCTTATCCTGTGGAGTTTCCTGCTTTTCTAGAGTGTCGGGTCCTCCATGAGTATTCACCAAGTTGCCCAACCTCCCATCTCTCTCTCCCGGACGTATAATAAAGTTAATCACCTAAAATATATAAATAAGGACAATTTCATTGCGCTGTCTCCCCAGGAGGTTGTCTTTTTCCCGTTGCGCAGGAGAAAAATGTTTGGGAAACTAACCCAATCGATTTTTAGAATGCAATATCCTTTCTCCGTGTTGTAACAATTTATATAGAAAATAAATCTCCAAGATCAAGAGCAAATGATAAGTTCCACGTCTGGTTCGTACCAGAGGAACAAAGACGAGTCTGCTTGCCGCCACAGGGAACGTGGAGTCATGGACAGGGGTTAGGGGCACCTGGACAAGCACGGACATTTGTGGTTTCGGCTCCGCTATTCCAGGGCTTTCCCAGGTCAGCCAGGCCAGCCAACCCTTCGCATTCGGCAACTGAGAAATAAATATGCCAATTTTCTTTCTTTCTTTCTTTCTTTTTTTCTTTAGGTAACTCTTCTCCGCGGGTTTCCAGATCCCAGCTAAAACTAGCCACCCAGAAAAGAAAAACAAAAATCAACCTAGACACCCACCCCCAGGGAGGCTAGAACAGGCGCGCGTTTGAGTGGATACCTTGATCGTGGTTTCGGGCAGGTTGAGCGCAGCGGCCAGCTCGCACCGGCGGGGCCGCGATACATAATTCTCTCGGTAGAACTCCTTCTCCAGGCGCGCTATCTGTTCGCGGGTGAACGCTGTGCGGTAGCGCCGCACCTGATCCGCACCAGAGCTGGAGCCGCCCAGCGCCGCGCCCCCGCCGCCGCCGCCGCCACCACCTCCATGCAGGCTGCCGAGGCCAGAGCCCGACGCAGACGTCGTGGTACCCGCGGCGGAACCGCTCTCCGCGTACCCTGGCAAACAAACGGCCACAGCGCATGAGTCACTGTAGGGCCGAGATCCCCGCGCTGGGGCTGCGCGTGCATGGAGGAAGCCGAGGGAGGAAAGCGAGGCGCTGCCTGAATTGATGGGTTCTGTCACACTTACAAATCGCTGCCGTTAATGGAATCAATAAAGTTTGGAGAGCACCCCGTAACCAAATAATAAGAACTCAATTAGGGTGTTTTTAAAAAATAATAATAATTGGAATTTTCAACTCAGTGGGAATATTGGCCAAGAGAAAATGTCTACATCTAGGTGCAGTTTGTGAAGCTCTGGGTTTGCCATGGTCTGGAGACCACGGGGCAGCTTTCTGCACAGCCTCTAACCCTTCTTTGACAGTCTTTTAGTTTTGTTTAAAATGTTAAGATTCAAAAGCCGGCAGCTGCTCAAACCAGAACCATAAGGGAGTGGACCTAACTTTTCGACTCTTTTTCTCTGACCCAGGCAGGTCTCCCAGAGGCGCCTGGTGAGGCTCCCTCCGACTTACTCAGAATGCCCCCTCCACTCGGCCTTGGGTGCTCCGAGGCAGCGGACTTCAGAGGGATACTCAGCGGCTGGCTAGAGGTCGGCCAGTTCACACCGGCTTTTAGAGCCGCGCACAGAAACATTTTCTCGGAATCAGGAGACAGGGCAAGCCGACAGGCGGGCCTGTAGCACCAGGCCTGCGCCTTTTTGAAACTCAAGGATGAGCTGGAAGGCACGGTTCCCCGTAGGCGTCCCACCCCCATTTGAGTCAGCTTACTGCAGCTTGCTTGCAGAGGGTGGAAGAGGGGTAAAGGCACCAGGAAGGGCAGGCAGCGGCCCGGTAGGAACTGGGAGGATGGGAATGGAGAGCGCGGCGCAGGCAGCGCGGTTACCTTTGCCATTGTTTTCCTTGAGCGCCGCGGTGCTGAGGCCGCCGGGGGAGCGCAGCGAGGAGCAGCCCACCTCCACGTCGCTGCTCATCTCCGCCTCGGCGGCCGCCTCTGAATAATGGCCCGGCTTTTTGCGGCCCTCCGCGGCAGAGGCGATTTCGGAGGAGACGGTGCTTTCGCTGCCCGGGTGCTGCAGGTTGAACAAAGTGTCTATTTCGAATTTGCCCTTGGCGGGGAGGTCTCCCAGAGCGCTGTGCAGGGGGGCAGACGGCAGGCGCGGGCTGAGGCGAGCCGGGTGCTGCGAATTTTCCAGGGCCTCGAGTACAGCGTTGCCAGCCGAGTCGGACAAATTGGAGAACCTCTTGCCGGCCGTGGGGCTGTGCAGCCCTCTCTCCATCAGAATCATCTCTTTTCTTATTCTTTCCATCATCTCAGCTTTCTAAAAAATGTCACAGTGGTCCGGCTGTCCCGTCCTAATGATGGGTTGCGCCTAGGGCTAATTCTCATTCAGCCCCAGCGAGTGCCTCTAAATATTATTATCTCTTTTGGAGGGAGGCGGAAAAATTGTGGGATGCCAGAGCGAGGGAATGACTGGTCAAAATGACCCATACATCCTTCCGAGCCCAAGATGTCATTCATCAAAAAGTAACGCTCGCTCGTCATTAAGGTACGAATGACGCCGTTCGAATAATCATTTATTGTAACAGGTTTATAAGCAAATAAATACACGCTCCTGTCAGTGGGTAATGAAGGCTGCTTCGGAGCAGACAAATAGATCCAGGTAGAAGGCTTGAAGAGACAAGAAGTGAGGAGGCAGGCTCCGGTCCTTTGCCGGCTTAGAGCCGTTTCTGCTCGCCCGGGGGTTTGGCCTCGGGGATGAAATTGACAGTCTGATTAATAGAGCTCTCCGCGGCACATTTCCCCCTTCATTTAGGGGCATCATTACGCTCTCAGTTTGCTGGGTTGCCCCTTAGGTCCTAATCATGCAGCGCCTTCCTCATTTTTCCTCGGACACAGATACGTGTTAAATAATAGATAATGCTTTGATTTTTCCAGAGTAGATCGTCAGGGAAGGTGGGTTTTTTTTAAAAAACATTTACAATTGGGAGGGGGTGAGGGGGGACAAGGGGGAGGATGTAGGAAGAGTTGCGTAAGAAGACCTTGCGCTCCTGTCTGGATTACTTATCTTTTGAATTTCAGAACCAAATATGTATTTTATTTAACAAATAGGATGCCGACTTCTCTCTCCCCCCTCACTTCTTCGCCTCAGGTTGGTTGCTCTTCTCACACCCAGGAAAAGAAGAGAGAGGAAGAGAGAGGGAGAGAGAGAGAGAGAGAGAGAGAGAGAGATCCCATAGACTTTTGAAAGCAGTTTAGTGCTACGTGGCTGGGGAGGTGCGCTGGACCCGCGCCTTCAAACGGAAATCATTAGGTCTTCTCTGATTTTTTAACACCATTTGCAGAGTGAGTTCTGAACTTTAAGTCCTGGGTTTTTACTTTTATAATCTCGCTGATGGATAGGCTCCTCGCCTACACATTTTCCCTGGGGGAAATGAACTCGGCTGGACGATTTCATAGCAGAATTCGACAGCTAACTTTAAACACGGTCGCGATTTACAGCGCCATATGGGCCGCCCCAAATCTACTTTTTATGTTGCCAGCTTTCCCCTTCGCTCCTTAAATCAAATTGTTTGAGGCTAAATTGAAGGATTTTGAGGTCAAACGGGGGAAAGAAGAGAGCCTTGTTCCCCATGCGATCCCGCTGCCCTCCCTTTCCCATTCATGCTCTTCTCCCTCCTGCCTCCCTTCCCCCACCCCAGCCCCTTACCTGTAGCCCCCGGTATTCTCCGTGCTGACTCCGGGCGCGGAAAGTCGCGGACCAGTTTTGCTGAGGCTCCTTACGGCCTGAGCTTGGCGGCTGAGCCTCTTGGCGATAACTTTGATGGTCACAATGACGCCGGTGGCAACCATTTTAATGAAGATCAATCTTTACTCAAGGCCGTTGCGAATCTACTCCCGCGCTTGCGCCCCACCCTGCCCGGACCCCAAATGCACTGTGTTGGTCCTCCTGCCAGTAGCCCAAAGGCAGAGAGATCCACAGCCACGGGCGGGGACAAGAAAGGATAAGGACGGGACAACTGAGGTCGGGTTGTGAGCTTCCGAAATAGCCGAGAGACCCTGGCAGTCTGGACGCTGGGCGTGGGTCCTGCATTCCCGCCTCAGCACCAACTCATACCCCCAACCCAGACCCCCCCTTTTCTCCCTGCCGCCACACCCAGCTCATCGGGGTGTGTTAGGGGCAAATTCAGGATCTATTTGTCCATCTCTCTGTTGGCGCTTTCCTTTTAACCTTGGACCCGTTGGGGGCGCGTCAGGAATGTAAGGGGAGGCGAGGTGTGAAGTATATTTATATACATTTATATACGGAGTCAATGCCAAAAGTTTCTCTCCTTTTCCCCTCGGCGCCAACTTATTTCAACAACGTGAGCTTTGCTTAGAAAATCAATTCCACCTCCTTAAGGTAATAAACGGAGTTCTCCCCCAAGGTGAGAAATGGAAAGCTGGATAAGCACACGGTGTCTGGGGAGGTGAAGGGGGACGCGGGACGCGGAGTGGGCTTCGGGTACCAAAAGGAGGACTTGACTCAGCGTCCACCTCTGCCCCTGCCCCAGAGGCCACCCCACTCAGACCTCTACAAGCCCTTTGCGAGCCGGTTTTCCGGCCCTTCACGCAGTCAGAGCTCAGCTTTGCTGTGGCCCCCACCACTTCCTCCCTGTTCCACACAGTCCAGGCGCCCAGCTCCAGCACTCCTACCAGGCCGCGCCCAGAGGGGTGTCACTGTCCAGGAAATTGAAAAGGGTACCTCCCTAGTCCCGCTTGCTTTGGGGACTGAATAGGACACTTCGGTCCAGGCTCAGATACTTGCGGGAGGTAGGAGGAGGGAATGGGGCCAAGGCCTGGGCGGGGTGGGGGTGGGGGAGGTTTGGGTGGAGGCGCGACCTGGGCGGAAGTCGCGGATGCCTTTATTGCTGTCGTTTGGCGCCCCCATCTGTTTTCCTCGCGGTTTCGGCGGTAGTGAGCAGCTTTCAATCGCAGAAGTCGCTGCTGAGGGCTGGGTTGGGTACAACGACCCTTCTTCTTTCACCCAGCTAGTAGATCTCCCACTTCCTCCTTCCCTCTGGGACCCCTCACATCTGGTCTCAAAGTCTGCACCAAACCGGACCTCGGTCTGTTGAAAAGGGAAAACATTTCCTGGGACCACCTTCATTCATTAGGGTTTTGAAAACGCTATTGCACCTTTTAAGTAACACTAATATTTTGTATTCTAGTGCATTTATATATTATAAAAAGCACATCGAGAACATCAGGAAGACTGCTCACAGTACAAGGCACCTATTATTTTTCAGTAAACTGCCTTTAGCAGACAATGTTGCATAGGAGGCAGTGATTACATTACAATACTTAATGCCCCTTCATTTATTTAGATTCCACAGATACTACTAGTAGTGATATTAGTCAACTTCTATATAGCTTTTACTCTGAAATTACAAGTGCTTTTTACATATATTATCTCGGCTAAACCTCACAGCAAGTCTAGGAAGCAGTTATATTGTTATTCCTTTCTCAAAAATGAGAAACCTTCCACACAGACAGCTTAGGGGACTTGCTCTGATATAAACATTTTTTTAAATACATAATATCCAAGTTATAAGGTACTTAAAAGCTTTGGGCAACATTTTTGATTGACTTTCTCATTTTGCATGTGTCTTCAAATTCAGGTTTACCTCAAAGACATTGAGACTGTGTAAGATAGTGAGAAGATGAACACAGTTCTGTGAGTGTTTATTAATAAAATCCCTAAACCTTACACTTCTCCCAGAAAGTCGACGCTGAGACTGGGAATGGGATTATCAAATGTCCCTGGTTTGTTTGTTGTTGTTGTTTTGACACTGCTTTTGAGTGATCAAGACCTCCTACTCACTGCCATGGTACAGGACTTAGTAAAACAAGACAATAATCCACACCATTTCCGGGTGGCTTAATAGGAATTTTGAAGATGCATTAAGGGTGAAGGTATGGAAACGACTTTTCCCAAATGAGCTGAAAAGCAATTTCTGCTCAAAAAAAAAAAGGAATCACATTAGAAAGACCTAATTTGGGCGGAGGGGGTAGGTCTTCAGACTAAATATTTGTTTCTTGAGTAGGTGGGTTCTCCACTTTTTGGTCGACTGAAGATAAAAATTTGTCCGTGCTACCAGCGAGGAGGGGAGGGTACTTCGTCCACTGGAGCCTGGCTCTCCTCTTCTGGGTGTACGGCTCCCAGACCACGGGCCAAAATCCCGCGGGCCTGCTTTTGGACGTAAGCTCGCTGCAGAACTGGGTCCGCTGGATGTGGTGGCCAGCCGGGTGGCTAGAGCGTGGGTTACGGATCCCGTGCACGCTTTCTTTAGGCTAAATGAAGGCCCCAAGGCTCGAGGCTCGGTTTATAAGGGAAGTCTCTGGTTTGGGGACTCCGGGCAGGACTCCTTACTGTCAACTTACTCCTGGCAACATCACTGGCAGGCCAACCTGGAGCCCTCTGTCTCTCACAGGTCTCTATGGCTGCTTCAATTTTTTCACCCCCTACCCTCTCCCCCCATCCCCCTACAATCCTGCACCTCACCAGGGTGGAGGGGTATTTTCTCCATGAACTCTGGAGCTACCTAAACATGCTGTCTGCCAGAAGCTTGTGCGCCCTGAGACGCGACAGGAAAACTTGCAGGGACATCTAGCGCCAGGCCGGGGGAACTGCGCGCCGTCCGTCCGGGAAGCTAAGCCTGACTACTTGCCCCCTCTCCTTCCTCCCTGCGCCCTTCCACCTCCGCCCCTTGGTGATTGGGTATTTCCTTAACCTTCCTCCGTTTACTCTGCTGGTGACCACACCTGGATTCCCCGTAAAGACAGCGTGCTCTGAGGAATGAGGACGGATGAGAGAGGGAGATTCCCTTTCACCCCAAAAGGCCGACAGAGTGAGCACTTTCTGGACTTCAGTAAAAAATGATATTGTTAGACAAGTGTTTCTCGAGGACAATCCCACACCTTGAGATGTGGACAAAAGAGCAGAAAATTGTTTTCGGCCCCAGCTTCTGTTTTGAGAAGAGTAACAACCAAACCTCCGGCATCCCCTCCGCGGTGAGATTAACGTAACTCTGAAAGGGAAAACTTTCGAATGGTTTCATTCCCGCCAGGAATGGAGGAGTTCTCTCCATCCCAAACAAGGGCCAGCTGCCTTGTGCAAGGCAAACTTGGTTTCACCAAATTACACTTCGGGTTTGGATAGGGTTTTCTTTATTGCAAATAATTTACATTTAATAAAGTTCAATTCCGTTGTTAAATCCAAGCGGAATACATTTCAGACCTAGAAAGTTCTCAACTAAGGGTTCCACTGTCTGGCTTTTGCTAGAGACCACTTTCTTCACCCTAGGTTTGTTTTTGTTTCTTGGGTTTTTTTGTTTGTTTGTTTTTGGGGTTTTTTTGCATATATATATATATATATATATATATATATATATATATATATATATATATATATATATATATATATATATCTTTAGATATTTCCAGCCCGAGTGAACTGGGTATTGTCTGCAGAGGGAAGATTAGGTCCAAAGTTGTCAGGGCACAGACTTGGTTAAGAACACTGTCCAGCCAGATCCATTGGATTTAAGACTTTACTTTGGAATTAAGACTTTTTACACAGAATTTTTGGCTTTTTACAATTAAATAGGAGGGTGTCCTGGATAACACTTTCAAAGGAGTCTCAAAACCCTACTCTAATAGGATTTGGTAATTGTTGTCCTGGACCCAATGGTCACCGATTATGTGGTTAATTGAGCTCATTGCTGTCTTGGCAAGCAGAGGAACGTGTGTTCTTCAATAAATCTAAATCACAGCCTGGATCTACCCATTCCCCACCCCATGATCAGGACATGACTTAAAAGATTATTTACAAGGAGGAAAAGAAAATGTGACTTTCAGAACATAACTGATTCCCAACAAAAGCATGCTTGTGGAGGGAAAGGAGGAAAGAGGGAGCAAGAGATGAGAGAGGAGGGCAGTAATGGTCTGATTTCTCTTACCCTGGCAGAGTGGGACTTTGGACAATAAAGGGCTATCCTGAGTTTCTCACCCAAATCAGGAAAAGTGGCAAAACTGGTTTCACTGAATAACATACCAGTGTTTGGAGACATTTATGGCTTCAAAAAATTTTTATTTAACAAAGATTATTTATGTTGTTAAAGCTCCAACCTAATACATCCACACACATACACAGTCTGTGCTCCTGGTCAGTTTAAGAAAATTATTCCTATTAAGTTTAAACCTGAAATCAGCTTGGACACAGGGTATACAAACTAAATAAAATGTTTCTAAAAATTCAGCCTCAAAATTTCTTCCCTAACTAACACCCACACTTGTAAACTATGTGTCTTCTTAGTTCATAAAAAGAGCAGCCTGATTTTGCCTGGTACTCAACCTTATAATCCAAGCAGTGGATGACCTGGAGTGCAGGGTTTAGGGGCCCTCATAGGGTCCAGTCAGAGCCTCTTTTCTAAGGTGAATTCTCTCTCTCAGGACTACAGGCAACAGTGAAAGTAGGTTCAGTAGCAGAATAGCAAGAGGCAATATTCCTTATTGTTCAAAGTCTCACTGGTCTCTGAGCACTCCTGAGGTTAGGCAGAGAAACCTCAAGTCCTATTGAGAGTCCCATAGGGGAACTAGAGGCAGGACCACCATTGAGAAGCGTCTTTCAACCAGAATATTAATTCAGACTTTCCTCCCAGTCCTGCAGAACTTAATTTGCTGCATAGATAATCAAGCCAATAAATAGTAAAAAGCTGTCTGAAAACAGCAAAACTTGACAAGTTTTTTCCCATCTTAATTTCACTTTCTTCATTTTTTAAAGCATATAATCAGTGTTAAAAAGGTATTTATCAGATAGAAAATTAAACACATGACTCAGTGCACAAAATCACAGAAATATTTAGTTTTAAAAGACTGAAAGTTTGTTGGTTCCAATTGTGTTTTAGAAATATTTCAACAAATTTTTTTTAAGTCACAGGAAAAAAAATGTCCAAGTATCTTTGTGTTTTCTCCTTCTGAGAGAAAAAGAAAAGGAGGCAAAAGAAAAGTAAGAGCATTTCAGAGTAGCTTCCCATGATTGGTTTGGTACCAAAAGTGTTGGGTATAGAGAATCTAGTCATACTCTTTAAAAAAGTCAGTAACTCTATCTCCTAGCGCTGGCTCCTTTCTTTCTTTCTTCTTTCTTTTTTTCCTTCCTTCTTTCTTCTTTCTTTCTACTGCTGCAGCTTCCATTGCTAGTCTTTGCCTTCTCTCAAGCAGCCAAAATTGTTTTCATCAGCAAATTCTTATTACCTACAATTTTCTGCAAAGGTTTAGGCTCATCTTGTCTCAAATTTGATCATGAACATATTTAAGACTTCAAAAAGATCAAATTCTCCCGCTTTTCCTTTCCAGCGCCCCTCTCATAACTTTCCCCTTTATTTGAGTCTTTTATGGTTACTGGGTTTTGCGTGTCAACACTCCAAACACCAGCAGCCCACCCTGCAATGCCAGGCCAGGCCCAAGAGGGCTCTTTTACTCTGTCCCAGTAGAAGGCCCAGTCTCTTTTATTCTGCCCCATCCAGATTCTGTCTTGGACCCAGGAACAACGGGGCTAGGTGAGAAACTGGCTTCACCAATCATAGGCTCCAGGGAGTGATGTTCTTGAAGATGGGCTGGCCTGGGAAGTTGATACTACAGATTCAAGTGGGCTCACTCTGAGGGTTCCTACCCCCACCCCAGAACCCTCAGCTATTCGGATGTCGTTCCTAAAGTGGAACGTTAAATTTACCAAAGATCTCACCACAGTTCTGTATTAATGGCTGAGATGGAGGTTGGTGAACTGGGACTCAGCGGCTTAGAAATGGCACAATGGGACGGAGAGGGGTCAGGACTGTGATCCCTCACATCCTCGCGGGGCTGTTGGCAGCCCATTCTAACCTCTGAGCTGTTCCTATCATGAGCCCCAACTTTTCTTGGGAAAAAAGTTTGCCACTCTTAGGGCTCTGCAGTTGGCAGCTTAGAAAAGAAAGCGAAACAACAGTCCCTGGGAAAGTGAAGTTTTCAATTAATTGGTGTGAGTGACGGGTGGGAGTGGGTGGTGACTGCAAAATGCAGGAGAGGAGTCGGCTTCAGGAGAGGTGAATAACTTTTGTGCGGGTGGCTTTCTCCGAAACCCTAAGCTGACTCTTTCGGAGCGTCAGGGGAGGCTGCGACAGGCCTGGGAAGCTCAGCTCGGGAGAGGACTCCCGACTGGCCCTACTGTAGAGGCAAATAGCGTGGAGCAGGCATCGGACTATTCTTGCTGGGGGCAGATCGTCCGGTTCTCATGCCGAGTCTTTCCGTTTGCTTGACTTATTTGTAAGTCTCTGCGCCTGACCCAAAGGGCGCTTTGTGAGCATATTCCAGGCAGACAATGTGTATATAAGCAGGCTCTGCTCCAACTGGTCTTAATTCAGAGCATCCCCTGGGATAAAGTGAGTGAAATGCCTTTGCCCCCGTAGCAAGGTCGGGAAAATTAGCTCCCTCAGGTTTGGGGTCTAGGTCAGCTAATCCGAGCGCTTAAGCAACACCATTTAAAAAAAATCGGTCTGATTGCACACCATTCTGACCATTTCTGTCGTTGGCCTTCGTTTAGTTGTGCAGCTCAAGGAACCTAGAAGAGGTGGCAAAACAGCCTTGGTAGAGACAAGGCGCAGGCCTCAGCGCCCGCCTCAGTCGCAAACAGGGCCTAGGATGGTTGGTCGCTCAATCAGCCCGTTGGGGTGGCTGCGGCGCAAACGCCAGGGTCCCGAGGAGGGCGGGAAGGGGAGGTGGGCTGCTCAAGGGGCTGGGGAGGGGTGGGGGCCAGGGTGGGTGGGTCCAGCGGGGCCGGGGCCAGGAGCCAGGCTCTCCCGCGCCCCCACCCCCACGTGGCCCCGCGCAGCCAATGGTACGACCGGAGCAGGAGCCCTCGAGGAGGGAGGCGGCCCCCCGACCGGCCCAGGCCCCCTCCCAACCTGAACTTCGTTTTTATAAACGTCCCGCAATGAGCTAACCTGTTGGAGGGCGGGCGGGCTGGCGGGAGGCGGGAGGCTTGCAGAGGGAGAGAGGGAGAGGGGAAGAGGGCGGGAGCGCGAGAACGAGAGAGAAAGGAGAGGAGGGAGGAGGCGCGCTGCGCCATGGTGTCCTGCGCCGGGCCAGGGCCAGGGCCAGGGCCGGGCCAGGCCGGGCCATGAGCCGCGCCGGGAGCTGGGACATGGACGGGTTGCGAGCGGACGGCGGGGCCGCCGGGGTGGCCCCGGCCTCCTCTTCTTCCTCCTCCTCTGTGGCGGCGGCGGCCCCCGGCCAGTGTCGCGGCTTCCTCTCGGCGCCAGTGTTCGCAGGGACACACTCCGGGCGTGCAGCGGCTGCGGCGGCTGCGGCGGCTGCGGCGGCCGCGGCGGCCTCTGGTTTCGCATATCCTGGGACCTCTGAGCGGGCGGGCTCCGCCTCGTCGTCGTCATCTTCGGCTGTGGTCTCAGGGCGCCCGGAGGCTCCCTCTGCCAAAGAGTGCCCTGCGCCCGGGGCGGCCACTGCAGCGCCCCCGGGCGCCCCAGCTCTGGGCTACGGCTACCACTTCGGCAACGGCTACTATAGCTGCCGCATGTCGCACGGTGTGGGCTTACAGCAAAATGCTCTCAAGTCGTCGCCGCACTCCTCGCTGGGAGGCTTCCCGGTGGAGAAGTATATGGACGTGTCGGGCCTGGCAAGCAGCAGCGTACCGGCCAACGAGGTGCCCTCGCGAGCCAAGGAGGTGTCCTTCTACCAGGGTTACACCAGTCCCTATCAGCATGTGCCTGGCTACATCGACATGGTATCTACCTTCGGCTCCGGGGAGCCTCGGCACGAGGCGTACATCTCCATGGAAGGCTACCAGTCCTGGACGCTCGCCAATGGGTGGAACAGCCAGGTGTACTGCACCAAGGACCAGCCACAGGGCTCCCACTTTTGGAAATCATCCTTCCCAGGTAGGGACGTTGTGGGACGGAGGAATGGGAAGGACAGGAAAGAGGGAAGGAAGGAAGGAAAGGAAAGGACTTGTATGCCCCTACTTGGGAGTGGGTGCCTGTCTTCCTTGCCCAACCAGGGTTAACTCAGTGGAACAGTTCATCCAGTTAGTGTGAAATCTGTAAATCCTCCCTTGATTTAAACTTCCTCTCTCACACCCCTTTTCTTTTTGTGTACGGGCACAGGCCTGTTTTTCTTCTAAAATTGAAGGTCTCTGTGTGCTCTTTACTCAGTCAGGTCTTGGTCTCCCCCCCTCCCCAAAGAGGTATCACGGAGTCAGGCCCTACTTTTCAAGGACAAGAATGCCCCAGAGTAACCGCTAAAGTTAAACAGTTTCAAACACAAGAAACCAAAGCTTGAACAAACAGCCTGCATTTTTTAAAATGTCTGTGTATGGTTTGTATGTGCGCACCGGTATTTGCAGAAATTATCCTTATGAGCGTCCCCTATAACCACGCCATAAAATCGCAGGCTTGTTAAGGTGCCCGTTTGAGAAACCATGATGATCCATCAAATAGGCCTTCACTTTGAAGTGTAAATAATCTTTCCTTGATAACATGTAAATAATAATAAAATATAAACAGTCTGGCTTTCTTCAGCCCCTGTAGCCCCTCACACATTCCCAGCTGGGTGCTCCAGATATTCTGGTCTAATATTTCCCATGCCGTTTTTTATACCAGGGGATGTGGCTCTAAATCAGCCAGACATGTGTGTCTACCGTCGGGGGAGGAAGAAGAGGGTGCCCTACACCAAACTGCAGCTCAAAGAACTGGAGAACGAGTATGCCATTAACAAGTTCATTAACAAGGACAAGAGGCGGCGGATCTCGGCTGCCACGAACCTATCCGAAAGACAAGTGACCATTTGGTTTCAAAACAGAAGAGTGAAAGACAAGAAAATCGTCTCCAAACTGAAAGATACTGTCTCCTGATGTGGGCCGGATTGGCCACAGAGCGTTTAAATGCTTCCTGTTGTCTCCAAAAGACCTTTGGAAAGACTTGAATATGTATTTAATTCCCCCCAGCCCTTGCCAGTAATGGCACATTTTGTGAATTGTTTTTCTCTCTTCCCCTTATCTGGCTCTAAACTTTTTGCTACCCAACCTGACTGTGTAGTTCTGTTTCTTACTTGTTTATTATTGATTTTGTTCTTTTCTAGGTTTATTTTTCTATGGTGTTTTAAATGTTCTGTTTCTCCCTCCAGGCCAGTATAAAGGACTTAAAAGTATTTTTGTATACCCCCCCCCAATGAATTTCAGAAGTGCCATTCTGATTTTAGGGTTTTATTTTTTTAAATCACTTTACATGCCTGTTTCCAGCACCGATTATCTTCATAATCCATTAGGGCAGAACTATTTGCAGTCATTCATATCCTGTGATTAAGTAATTGAATCATTCGCTCTCAGCAGTTGCTCCGAAGCAAGTGAAAACAGCTCTGGGCAGGCAGTGCTCAAGGGTCCCTGGGAATGTCTAAAACCAGGAGGTACTGTGATGGCTTTAAAAGCAGTTACCTTATTAAATAGGGTTTGTATTGATATTGGAATGAAGACAATCTTTTCATCTTTAGGTCTTTCACTTGCTGTTGTAGTTGTGTGTGTTTCATACACCTTTTTGATTCATGCTTTTATAATCTTTAATTTGGAAATAATGTGTCCTCATGGATGCCTTTATTTCCCCAGCTCTAGGTGCAAATATTTAAATGGCTGCAATTGTCAGAGGTACCCGTGGATGGTATAAATAAATGCACCTCCCTTCTTGGTCTATGGAACTAGAATTGAGGCCATCTCCTCCATCCATGGGTGGGAACTTTTATCCAGAACCCACCGAAGAACTCGACTGTCTGAACAAATGCATTGGGCCTCTCTCAGAGCTGTAAAACATGTAACAAATGCAAAAATTGTATAGCTCTAAGGTCCAAGAAGAAGAAGAAGATAAAAAGGATATTTCTGAAAGTGATAACTACTTTTAAAGTGCTGCATATTTATACGACTGAGATTATTTTTGTAGATGAAATGTCTGTGAGCTGGGATACGTGCGCAGTGCTTCAGGCATTTAAAAATCACTTTTTACTCCCAGGGAGATGCAAATAAACAGAACTCTCTTATTTCCTCTGAGTCTTTATACATTTGTTTTCTTTTCCAAGTTTGTGTTGCATCTAGAAACTGTTCTTATTTATTATTAAATCTTGTTATCTGAAACATGATTGATCCTTATAAATGAAGAAAAAACACAATTTCTGGTCTCTGAAACCTCCAGGCTCTCTACTTCTGCCGCCCCTCCCCACTTTTCTCGTGGCTTTGACATAAACAGTGATGTCTTTCAGAGGATATAACTTGTGGTGTCTAAAATAATATTTTTTTTACCAGACCACCTCAAAAACATGAATAAAATTTCAGTTCTCTTTCAATATTATCATTTTATTCAAACAGTTTTATTTTTAAATCAACACGTATGTGCCTGGGTACAGAAAATCATGCTCACTTGGAGGGCTTCTTTCTAGCAAGGCTGTTATAAATATCTACTCTAGGAAGATCTTGAAATTAGGCATATCCATATTTGGCAATTGAAAAAGAAACATTTCAGCTTATGCCTTATCACCTTCTCCCAGCAGCCTGCACACAGCAATTGAAGACTGAAATCATAATTATACACCCTAAAACTCTAGATGCAATTTTTAGGCACTACAAACTCTCCTTTTGCTTCTCAGGGAAATGGCCGGTTAGGAATAGGATGCCTCTTCATTGTTAGCACTGAGGCACAATCAATTTAGTGGTTGCTAACTTTTTGGTATGTAAACTCAATAAAGATGTTTAAAACCTTACATAATATGTAAACTGTTCTGGCGGGCGGGCTTCTTTACGGATCTGCCAGAGAAAGCACAGAGTTCCCAGGTTCGAAGCTACTTTCGTTTTCTCTGGCCCGACTTGATTTCTTTCATATCTTGCCACTGATGGCGGGGCGGCCAACTTTGTTTTAATAATGAGTGAGAGACGGTGACATACACGCTGAGAGAGAGAGAGAGAGAGAGCGAGGGAGGAGGAGAAGTGGCAATTGCTCAAAAGAACCCCTGAAAATGGGGCCACACTGTCCCCAACCTTCCACTTTGGGAAGAATTGCTAACTTTTTGTTTTTCTCACAAGATATGTTTTCACCCGAAACGGGCCTGTTATCCCTTCTTCTTCAACGTTATTTCGCCCCCTTCTTTCTTGCAATTTCCAGACTACAGGACTGCACTCGATTTCCTGGGTTCGAGGGAGGATGAGGGCAATTGCCTTGAGGTTTTCCTTTCATCTGTAGTTTGCCCGTCAGTTTCCTTCGGCCTAAGAGAAACGAGAGGTTTGCTGAAGATTAAAACTGCGCTCAAACGCTCTTCCGGTGGAATTTGAATTGATGGCTAAATCAATAACAGATGAAAACTTTGCTATTTATTTATACGAATTTTTTTTATATTCTGAATTGAGGAGGGAGGAAAGGAACCGGTCGGTGGGCTAAGCGCTGGAAGGGAGGCCCACGGGAAGCCGCGATGTGCTGGGAGCTTCGGGGAGAGGCCTTTCCTTCGGGTGGAGACTGAGAGGCAGCATGGAGAGCGAGCGCCTCCGAAACCCAGCAGGTTTCGAGCGCCGCTGGTGGAGAATCAAGGCCCGAGCGTCTGTGCGTGATTCAAGAGGCGAGGGAGGCTTTGGAACTGGGACACACCGCCAGACAAAGGGGCAGCTGCGATGCCTCCCCGTGCCTGGCAGCCTGCAGAGTCCCTCTGGCTTCGCTGTCCCGGCCAGCCTTGCCGCCACGATCTCCGGCTTCCCGAGACGCTCGGCCGCGCCTGGCAGCGGGCCGTGACCGCACAGGCTGGCGACCCCAGGCCGGCTGTGCCGCCCTTCACTGTTGATCTTGACCGTGCGGCTGCGCCTCGCCAGGCGTAGAGCTCGCTCGCCATCTCCTGGGCAATTGGCGGCATTGGCAGAGCTGGCCGTTTACCTTCGTGGCCAAATTTGCTTTCCCATTCTCTAGTCTACTAGACAAGCCTCCTGCCTCCTCCCCCATCGCCGCACTTCCTCCCCAGCTGCCAGCTCCCAGCTTCACGCATACAACTTTGCTTGCTGGACCTCGGAAATCATAAACTCAGGAGATGAGGTGGGGTGGCTAGGCACCATTCTGAGCCAAGAAGAAATGAAGGAAGTCTAGTTGTTCTAGTCTTTTCTTTTTCTCTCTTATTTAGTTACTTTCTATCTTTAGTCCCGAGAGGCAAGCCGCAGCTGAGTGACTGCCTAAGGGTTCGGAATAGACTTGGAAATACTGGAGGATTTCTGTATACTGAGACGGGAGGAGAGGGGATGGCAGGGCCCCCTGGAGCTGGAGTTTTCGGGCCTGGCGAGGGGGTAGCTCTTCAAAAGCAGAGTTTCCAAAAATGACAGACTGGGTCTCCTAAGCCCCTAGGAATTGAGGTTGCAGTTTGTGTCTATCCCACTCGCCCCCATCAATAAAGGATGGGAAACGGAGTGCGTCTCGCTGTCTTGAGCTAAGGAAACTGACACAGCCTTGAGGAGCCCCCGCCCTGCCCACCCCCACCCTCCACCCCCGCCCCGGAGCGGGAGGAAGAGGCCGATTGCGTTCCCTAGAGCCGCCCAATTGGTCGCCATAACTCACACAATAAAGTCGCAGCGCGGTGGTCAGCCTTGCCCTCCGGCGGCGCCTGTGTGGTCTCAGTGCCGGAGCTGGCAGTCTAACCAATTCCAGCTTGGCTCGGGGACCGTGAGGCGGGCTGCAGGTTGGGGCGGGCTCCAGTCACGGGGTCGTTGGGGATCTTGGGACCAGAGGCAGGAGAGGAGGACTCCTAGCCCTCTGGCCAGAGTAGAACGCGGGCCTGCTGCGGGGGGCTGCCACATTGCTCCTGGCAACCAAGCGCTGCCCCGCCCACCTCGGTGTTCTCCAGACCTCGGAATGCGCCAGCCTCCCGCGCTCCTGGAGGCACTGAGCGGAGGAATACTGCTAGCCCTCTTCCTCTGTGTGCCTCGCTGTTCCTGATCTGTGGCTCTGTCTCTTCTCTCCTTCCACACCAGGTCCGGGGAGCTCAGCCTGCTCTGCTCGCCCCAGAGTGGATAAACACCTTGGACTTCTGTTTTGCAGGATGTAGTCGCCAAAGTGACTCCCGGCGATAAAAGGTATATAGCCTTTGGCCAAACGAGCTGCTCGGTCCCGGCCTCCCTAGGAACAGAGGGCTTGGTATGAAGAAGCACCCAGGAGTATTGTGAATCTTCTTTCCTGGGCGCCAGACTTGGGAGAGTTTGTGATGCACTTCTCAATCAGCAAATCTCTGGGACTGTGCCTGCAGCCTGGGACCCAAGGCTCAGGCAGTACTTGGGTATTTCCTGCCAAATTACCGGTGAACAGTCCTCTCCAGAAAGGAGGGACGAGGAGGGATGGGGAAGGAGTAGCATTGCTCAGGTCTAGGTATAGAGCTGGTTGCTCCACAGAACTACGGAATCTTCGGACAAGCCGAGAGTCTCACGGTACTGGAAAAGGCCTCAGCTGCAACTTAAAACTGGTAGAAGCAAGCCTGGCCCAGGTAAGCGGCAGAGAACGGGAGTGCAAAGCCAATCAATACCAAGAAGTGTCCCAAGGGACACTCGGGCAAAGGCACCCTACGCCTGATGCCCCCGATTCCTGACGCTGAACCTGGAAACTCGCAGAGGCTTCACTTTCGCTCAACATGCTTTGGTTCTTCCTGGCAGCTTTGTCCTTCGCCATCGAATATTGAGGGTGTTATCATAATACCCTGAAGGGGGGGAAAACGGGTCGGGGGATGTAGGCGGTGCTGAAATGACCGGCTTTGAAGAACCTGCAGGCAAAGTTTCGTCCAATCGTCTGAGCCTGTCTTCTTATTCCTGGTTGTAACTAAATACTGCTGCAAGCGCAGCCGAAGCCCTTTGTTGGAGATGTGTGAGCGCAGTCTCTACAGAGCGGGCTATGTGGGCTCGCTTCTGAATCTACAGTCGCCCGACTCCTTCTACTTCTCCAACCTGCGGCCGAATGGAGGCCAGTTGGCCGCGCTTCCCTCCATCTCATACCCGCGCAGCGCGCTGCCCTGGGCCACGACGCCCGCCTCCTGCGCCCCAGCGCAGCCTGCCGGTGCCACCGCCTTCGGCAGCTTCTCTCAGCCTTACCTGGCTGGCTCCGGGCCTCTTGGCCTGCAGCCCCTGGGCGCCAAGGACCGACCGGAAGAGCAAGCCAAGTTTTATGCGCCCGACGCGGCCGCCGGGCCTGAGGAGCGAGGCCGTGCGCGACCTCCCTTTGCCCCCGAGTCTAGCCTGGCCACCGCGGCCCCTGGTCTCAAATCAACCAAGTACGACTACGCGGGTGTGGGCCGTGCCGTACCAGGCTCTGCGGCCCTGCTTGAGGGGACCCCCTGCGCCGCCGGATTCAAGGACGACGCCAAGGTCCCGCTCAACTTGAACATGACAGTGCAGGCAGCGGGCGTCGCTTCTTGCCTGCGACCTTCGCTGCCCGACGGTAAACGGTGGCCATGCTCCCCGGGCCAGACTGGGCCGGAATGGGAGGTGGGGTGCAGGGGAGAGAGTATAGGGGAAGGGAGCCTCCGGGGGCGGGCAGGCGACAGGGAGCGGGCTGGGCTGACTTGGGTTGGGGCTGTGTTGCAGGCCTGCCGTGGGGGGCGGCCCCGGGGAGGGCCCGCAAGAAGCGGAAACCCTACACCAAGCAGCAGATTGCGGAGCTGGAGAACGAATTCCTCCTCAACGAATTCATCAACCGGCAGAAGCGCAAGGAATTGTCCAACAGGCTGAACCTCAGCGACCAGCAGGTCAAAATCTGGTTCCAGAACCGTCGTATGAAGAAGAAGCGCGTGGTGCTGCGTGAGCAGGCGCTGGCGCTATACTAGTCCCGGGCCTGGTTGTGGCCAGGCCTGCGTTTTTGAGCCAAAGTCTGGCGTGGAGAAAAAAATGGGACTGGGGCTTTTCCTTCTGCTCCATCTCAGCTGGTCCCAGTATCCTCCAGTTCTGTCTGCAGCCCCGAAAGCCAAATGGACATTTGGAGACCTGGCCAGTTATGCCTCCAGCTTTTTCCCGTCCTGGAGGGGCTTGGAAGTAGCAGCACAACCTTGGCCTTGAGCTTCTTCAGTGGTAGCCTGTGGTTACCTGTCTTAGCTTTTGGCTGAGGCGTTTACACCTGAGCTCACTCCAGCTCCCTTTAACTTGGATTTTTGCTTTCACTTAGGTATTTTCCTTTCCCCCTTCTCTCCAATTCTTTCTGCATTTAGCAACCACCTAGCTAGAACTCAGAGTGGACTTGAATTTAGGAAGGCCTCCTGGGCAGAGTGGGAAGGGCTAGAGCACAGTTGTGTCTATCTATTTACAGTCAAAGCCTCTTGTAGTGAAGCCAGAATCTTGATTTTGGAAAAAGAAAACAGTGCCGCCGCCACCCTCTCCTGTCTGCCCTGGCTGGTTAGGGAGGACAAAAGCTGCTCTAGACCTTCAGACTTTGAGAGGAAAGGGGAGGGATTGTGGCCATACGGACTCAGAGACACCTCAGAGTTAAGGCTAGACTGGCTCTTCCAACTGGGTAGAATGGACTGGATACTTCCTTCCCATGAATGAGACAAGGGAAGCTGAGGCTCCGTGGAAAACTGCCCTGGCCAGTCAAGACCAGTTAAATTTCCTATTTCTCTCACCTCACACATACCTAGGCCAGAGCATTGAGCTCTGTAACTGGATCCCCAGAGCTTAGCGCTGATGAGGAGCTGGTAGTCTGCTTTGAGGCTGGCTGGGCTGCATTAGAAGAGGGGGGAAATGTCCAGGGGCAGAAGAAAGGAGTGAGAAAGTGGGGGGTGGAGGTCCTGTATTCCAACTATAAATATAGCTTTCCTGTTGAGGTGGGTAAAGATGTCTGGCATATCTTTCTTGAATTACAGTAATGGACCATTGCAGGTAGAAGTGGAAGCTCCTTCACCAGTCAGGGGGTGGGTAGGGAAAAAGGTCCTTCAGATCCTCAGCCTCTCATACCTGTTCTTGACCAAATAAAGAGGAGCAGATGTGTCCTCCCCCTACCCCTCTCCACCACCCACCAACTCTACCAGGAACTCAACCACTGTGCCCTTTCTGAGGCCATCTCTTTCCTGCCTTTGTCGAGTCCGCGAGGCCATGGGCCTTGCTAGTCTTGCTTTGTGGAGGTGAGGTTCCAGAATGCCAGATGGAGTTGTCATAGGTGTGCTGGAGCATCCTGCCTTAACCCAGTGAACCTGAGGGACTCCCTAATCTCCTACTATCCCTGCTGCTTTTCTCTCTCCTTCAGAGAAGTAGCCCCCAAATACAAGTCCTAGCAAGATGCACAACAGCCAAAGAGTTGAAGATTCCTTCCCAAAGTCCAATGATTTATTTCAGGGGGACCAGGCTCTAGATCTAGAGTGAGCACCTCACAAGGAGCCCCTGAGCTTCAGCCCAACGAACCTTAGTTGATGTTTAGAAGACTAATTGCATTTTCTCTGCTATCTAATAGTTGTCATGCATGTTTTGTTTTGTTTTGATTTTGTCAAAGACAATAGCTTGTATATATCAGACATATAGAAATGTTTGAGTGGAAATAAATAACCACGTCCCAGCCAAGCTGTCAAGGGACTGATGTTGATTTTTCAAAAACATTTTGGATTCCCTCGTAGTTTTTCAGGCCATGAAATTTGGTGTTTTCTTTTCTGGTTGCACGTTACTGTAGGTATTGATTTGAATGTTCATTAAATAAGAAAATGTCTTCCAAGTCAGTCAGGAAATGGTGTACAAACAAAATGTGACCTATGAACAAAATGTGTGTGAAATATCCAAAGAGGGGAATCATGGACAGATTTGAGTGTGTCTCACACACTAAGCAAACCCTCAACTTATTGCAAGCAGACCCTTCTGCATTTTGCCTAAATTCGCAAGCTTGAAAGCTTGCTGTTTTGGGGGGGGGGACTACCAAGATATGAGGTTCCTCAGATTTCAATACAAACATCTCTCCCTGCCATGTTTTGCTCAGACTTCTCTGAAAAAGGCTATGCTCTGTGGAAAACCTCCACACTGGCACCTCTGCCTGCAGCCCAGCAAGCTCCCTTAGGAAATGTGGCCTCTGCACCTCTAGGCCTTCAGGCTGGGAAAGCTAGCGCCTTCTCAGTATTCCCCGTCCTCTTGCAGACCCCAGCTCCAGCTAGCTCAGAGATAGAAAGAGAATTGCTAGCTTTTAGCAAGTGGGGTAGTTAATAAAAATGCTAAATCTCTGATACGGAGTTTTCACTGGTTCCAACTCCCTTTTCCTCCAGCGAATTTGATGTGTATTTTGAAAATATATTTTAAACAGTTCCTTTTAAAAATACAACGGGGGTAGGGGGAGAATCAAAATGCTGTGGTGACCCTATTTTTAGAAATGTTTCCCCATCTTGTGGGGCTCAAGGAGGCGGTGGTACTAGGAGCTGGGCCTCTTAACATCCAAACAAAGGCGGAGGCCATACTCAGACCTCAGGATTGGAGGGCTGAGTAAAGGACCGGGAAATCGGACTTAAACCCAGGACTTGAGACAATATGCGAAGACCGGTTCTTCCCGATATATACCATTAAATCATTGTGCTCTTTCTCCTTATCCTGGGATGTGGGTGGGAGGAGATATTCATGGAGACCACTCCCTAAAGGGATTGAAATTATTCTAAGTGTTTGTCTTTCGCTTATGGTTCCGCAATGTTTTTCAAATCTACCCCTTTTACTGATCCCCACAAATACAAAGGCGGTGGTGTCCTCTGTCCCTTCCTAGCCGAAGTTCCAGCAGGGATTTGGAACTACGACGAAATTCAAAAGAAACCAGCGCCGAGAGAAAGGATGCTGAAATCTGAGTGTTCAACATTCCCTCTCACAAAGACAAATGCGTTCTCCGAAATGCTGCAGTCCAGGCAGGCCTCTTTACCGAGAAAAAAGGTTTTTAAACGAGAAAAAAACTGCTCCGTCTGGCATTCAATCGACTTGGAGCTCAGAGGGCCTACTGGGGGACCCTTTTAAGGCCTGGGGGCTCTCCTCAAGGGAGGCGGGCTGGGGAGGCTTCCGGGAAGCGGGGGGTGGGGTGGGGTGGGGGGTGGGGGTGGAGGAGAAATCCAGAACCGTTGTAAATATTCATGTGTGTGCGTGTGTGTGGGGGGTGCCCCTTCATCCCGCCTCTCCCAGCTGCATCCACCCACCTTAGTGATGGTGGGGGACATGGCTCCGGTCCGATCTTCCTTGGACAAAGGTGATCTCCTCACATTTTTTTTTGTTCTCCAGGACTTGACTTAGGAAGCCCATTCCTAAGGCTCTGCATTTAGGGACTGGCTATGGGTGTTGTCCCCGCAGTTTCTCCTCTTCTTTCGTTTCCTAAAAGAGCATAAATAATTAAAGTTTGGCAGGGAGGAAAAGCTTTCTTGCAGAACTGTAGTGGCAATAAATGAAATGACTCAGAATCCCTTCCCCAGTCAGCTTTTACGAGAGCTGCCAGACAGTGTCTGCTCACGTTCTCCAGATACCAGGGGCACCCTGACAAAGTTAAGGTCAAGTTAGTGTCTTATCTTGGGTGGCTCAAAATTACCGCATCGAGTCTGGGCGCTGCGCGGAACGCTACCGTTCTTGGAGCTGCTGGCTGTGCCAGGAGGGTCCGGTAGGCTCCCTGCGCTTCGAGTGGGGCTGCCCAGGCAAGGACAAGGCCACAGCGCCGGGGTCTTCACGGTAGGTTCTCGAGAGGGACGCGCGGGCTGGGAGGTTGCGGTTTTCCTTGGGCTTGGGGAGAAAATCGAGGAGGGAGCTGGGGCCAAAAGGCTAAGCGGGCTGGGCCCAGAACGAAAACACAGGCTTGGGTGTGGGGGTCGGGCAGTGCAAAGGCGCAGAGGGGGCCCCCGGGCCCCTTTTCCCTATACACTCTCCCGCTGCTGCAGATGGCGCACCCTCCCCCGCCAAAGCACGGTTCCAGCCGGAGCCGCCATCGCCCTGTCGTTGAACTTGAATGGTTCGTCCTCCCCATTTCCCTCTTAAGCGGCCAGCAATCTCTACTTTGGGGGTAGCGAGATGGCTGCCCCACCCTGTGCAGAGAGAAGGTCCGAGAATTTTGTGTACCCCCAGGTACATAAAGACCCGGCTGGGGGCCCCGCCGCTATTGCCCTGGGTCCAGAGCCGCCGCAGGGCCAGTGTGCAGTGTCCCGGGAGCCATTTTAGGAGAGAGATACAGGGGCGTCGACTAGGAGCCAGAAAGGCAGAGTTTAGGACGGGGATGGAGATGGGGAATCAGATAACTGTGCTGGCGATCTGGGCTGAGGAGAAGGGGGGTGAGCTGGAATCTGGGCAAGGGTGTCAGCCGCGAGGAGGGTGCACACAAGGATGGGCCGTTCTCAGGGGTGGGGGAGATTCCTTGCCCTCCAGTCCCCACGACCAGTTTACGCTGTATTCAGAGGGAAGCAGAGGTAAGAGGGGGCGGAGAACGCAAAGTGGGAGGGAAAAGGGAAGGGAGGATTAAAAGAGGAAGGGGGGAACGTGGGCCAGAAAACAGATATGAGCTCGGATCACCCGCCTTTTCTCTATCTTCGGCATTTTGGGTAGAACTCACCCTCACGGGCACCGCGGTGGCCTGGGGCCAAGGAGAGAACCAGATTCACAGTCTGCCCTGGGCGTAGGGAACGATTCAGTGCTTTTGATTGCTTGGACAGAGGGATCCTGGGGAGAGGGGAAACTTCCTACCCTGGATTCTGAGATTTGGTATTTCAGGGGCTTCTTTCTGAGAGTCTGATTTACCTTTGGAAAGCGCTGGCTCTTCCGGAGGTGGGAGCCCAGGCCTTGCCTGGACCCTTAGGCTAGGAAAGAGGGAAGAAGCGGCCACGAGGAGAGTGAGACCTCGGGGCAAGTGGAAGGGGGCTTCTCAACGCTAAGTGGCAGAGAGGGGCTGAGCAAGAAGGCAAGAGCTGCTGAGAGATACCAACCAAGCCATAGGAGATGCGGGAAGGGAGGGGCAATGACTGTGCGACCCAGGGGCACTAAAGGAGACTAGGAGAGACATGGAGGATGTGTAGGCCTTGGCGGGGCTCCGATGCAAGGAAGGGTGGATATGAAGCAAGCTGGTCCCTGTCCAGGCCAGAAAACAGGAAGAGCGGAAGGCTGGACACCCTGAGAAAAGGACTCCAGATCCTTTGTTCATCAGATCCCTCCAGCTTCTAGAGGGGTCACAGGGTATCTCTGATAGCTGAACTCCCTTCTGGCTTTAGGATTGGGAGAGAAAAAAGGGCAGAGAGGCGACAGGGGGCTAGATAAAGGTTCTGACACACAGTTAGAAAGGTAAAGAGAGTATTAGGAGACAGAGAAAAGGAGACAAAATTAAGAGGAAGGAAAGAGGAAACAAGAGAAGGAAGTGAGACAATTAGAACAGAGGAGAAAGAAGTGAGGAGACTGCAGAGAGAAAAAGGAAGAAGAAAGAGATAGGAACAGAGGGAGGACAGAAGGACTGGGTAAAGTGGGCACTGAGACCCTAGCCCAGGTGAGCTCCTGATAAGGTTTTAGAGTGGGTTTTTCGAGGCTGGCACTTGCGCTCCCGTGGTCAGGAGTGGAGAGAACCAAGTTACTCTTTGGTAAAAGCGCCTGGCAGAGAAATACGTAAATCAGGGCTCCTTGCGTCCAAAGAGCTGCTCAATCACGCCCCATGAACAAGAACCAACAAGCTCCGAGCTGGCAAGCTGCAGAAGGTGGCGGCATCATGAGGGAGGGAGCGGCTGCAGAAAGGGGTGTGGAGAGTGGGAACCTCACACCCTCACACCTAGTCCCTAGTGCCCCGGGCCGGGGCTCCCCCCTCCGCTCTCCGCTTCTTTCCCTTCCCCCTTTCTCCTCCTTCCTCCCCCTCCCTCCTCCTCCCCGCCGGCCTTGGTCCGCGTACTTAAAGCGGCGCGGGCGGACGGCCCAGCCCGGCGGTGGCAGATGCACCCAGCAGTGGCAGCCACCGGCGGCGCACAGGTGACCATTCTGCGGAGCGGCCTAGTCAGGGGGCACCGAGGGAGATCTGGCTGGAGAGGGAGGCTGATCCTCCCCCAACGCGCGCGTCTAGGCGCCAGGAGCCGTCCCGGGGCGTGTTGGCAAGCGCTGATATAGATATAAGGACATTTCTCTCCATGGCGTCACGTGACATAATTACCACCAGAATCAATCAAGATGAATTGCACGTCAGCGCCCGGTGGGGATTTTTGCTTAGTTGATCCTGGCCCAAGCCTCTTGTGCGATCAATGGCTCAGGTTGGCTGTGCGGGGAGCGGCCCGGGGCTCGCCGGCGCGCACGCCGCGAAGCCATGAACGACTTTGACGAGTGCGGCCCGAGCGCAGCCAGCATGTACCTGCCCGGCTGCGCCTACTATGTGGCCCCGTCGGACTTCGCCAGCAAGCCGTCGTTCCTGTCGCAACCATCGTCCTGCCAGATGACTTTCCCTTACTCTTCCAACCTGACGCCGCACGTCCAGCCCGTGCGCGAAATGGCCTTCCGCGACTACGGCCTGGAGCGCGCCAAGTGGCCGTACCGCGGCGGCGGCGGTGGCGGCGGCGCAGGGGGCGGCGGCGGGGGTAGTGGCCCGGGCGGGGGCGGCGGAGGCAGCGCTGGGGGCTACGCTCCCTACTACGCGGCAGCGGCCGCGGCCGCGGCGGCTGCTGCAGCGGCCGAGGAGGCAGCCATGCAACGCGAGCTGCTCCCGCCCGCGGGCCGCCGGCCGGACGTGCTCTTCAAGGCGCCGGAGTCGGTGTGCGCCGCTCCCGGGCCGCCGCACGGCCCTGCGGGCGCCGCCTCCAACTTCTACAGCGCCGTGGGTCGAAACGGCATCCTGCCGCAGGGCTTTGACCAGTTCTACGAAGCTGCGCCCGGACCCCCGTTCGCCGGGCCGCAGCCCCCTCCGCCGCCCGCGCCGCCCCAGCCCGAGGGCGCTGCCGACAAGGGCGACCCCAAGACCGGGGCCGGTGGAGGTGGGGGTAGTCCCTGCGCCAAGGCGATCCCCGCCTCGGAGCCGAAGGGGACTGCAGAAGGCAGCGGGGGTGACGGCGAGGGGCCCCCGGGGGAGGCTGGGGCAGAGAAGAGCGGCGGCGCAGGTAGGCACCGGGAGTGGGGTGGGAGGCTGGGCCCCGGGGCCGCGGGCGAGGGGGGGGCGGCGGGGGCCTCCCTCCGCTTGCGCCGTTTTATGTGCTACTTTATAAGCATTCGAAGAGGTTTATACATCCTATAAGATTTCCCGGACCGTTGTAAAGCGTGTTTACGATAGGAAACCAATTTAGGTGGGCTTAAGGTAGACTTCGAGGAGGACATTAATCGCTTCAGAGAGCTTTTTCCTAGTTTGGGGTGTGTGTGTGCTAGAGACCATGGAGGGAGAGAGGAAGGGAAGATTTCAAGTCAATTTGTAAGTATGGACACTCAAGCCTCCAGTTTTTAAGGAGTAGGGTGGGATGAGGAGAGTTTGATCCCTAAACTGGAATTTTATCCAAGCCTCTGGCTGACGCACGCCGCTGGCTGGAGTCGAGCAGATGTCCCGGCGCGCTGGTGTTTCTCTCCCTTTGGGTTCCAGTTCAGAACCTGCTTAGCGGTCTGCTTCCCCACCTCGGTGCCAGGCTGTGTGTCTGTGTCTGTCCGGGTGTGAACACACGTCCACGCCCGCACTCTCTCCTGTGCCCGCCCATATATCATCCTGCATGACGCAGGCAGGGCCTTTCAGCAGCGGCAGGGGACGTCCCCAAAGGGCCGAGGCCTGGCCCTCGCGAGGGCCTGGGCGGGAGGGTGGGCGGGGGTTGGCAGGCAACGGCCTCTCTCACCCCTTGGTCTCTTTGCCTTGCAGTGGCCCCCCAGCGGTCCCGGAAAAAGCGCTGTCCCTACACCAAGTACCAGATCCGCGAACTGGAACGCGAGTTTTTCTTTAACGTGTACATAAACAAAGAGAAAAGACTCCAACTCTCTCGGATGCTCAACCTCACTGATCGGCAAGTCAAAATCTGGTTCCAGAATCGCAGGATGAAGGAAAAGAAACTGAACAGAGACCGTCTGCAGTATTTCACTGGAAATCCCTTATTTTGAGAGCTCCAGGAAGCACCCCTCTCCCCTAAACCCCACTCACTCACCCTCCTCCCCACCAGCCTGCTCTCGGCAGGCCCCAGGTCCTTGGGTTTAATGACGCCTCTTCTCTGCGGAACTCCACCATTTCTTCCCACTGTCAACTCGGGACCTCCCAGCGACCACTGCTGCCTGCGGACGAGGCCCGGGGAATGGCCGAACGGATCCTAATAAGGGGAAAATGGTAAATGCAAACGTCCCTTTACAATTTTACCGCCAGTGTGCTGTTGTTTCCCTCCCTCTCTCCAGGTCCCAGTGGGGACCCAATGGGATATGTAGAGAGTTAGGCCTGGGCTGCAAGGCACTTGTTTTTGCTCTGAGTTTAAGGGACCCTGTCCTTCCCCCTTGGTGAACGCAAATTATTTAAACTCAGAAATGTACCTTTGGTCTGTCCTATCAAGGCACAACTCACTGTCTTTTGTGTGAATAAATGGTTTCTAGTAAAATGGAGGTTACAGCTTCAATACACTGTATGAATTTTCCTCTTTGAATAAGTTTAGTGTCTGATTAGGATATTTTAATGGCCAAAACCTTTTGGCCCCATACAACTGAAAATCAAGTGAAATGCTTTTTAGTTCCACTAAAAATAAGAGTTGCTCCTCCCATCCACCCCATCCCACTGCTAGGCTTATATGGGTTTTTTAAATCATTTTAGGGATGAAATCTTGAATTGAGATATGACCATGATATTTTCTCCAGATCATAAAGCTGGGGCAGCAGGGACACAAGAAGCAACAGTTCCCCTGTCTTAGTCTAGTAAATTTAGAATTTATGAAAAAGTAAAAACTGTTTTAAAAGACTGGCTAGAAACTCCAAATTTACTCTTAGCAAAATGTCAAGGATCCAAGCTCCCTTAAAAGAAGAAACCAATATTAGAAACCTTCAATGAAAAAACAAAGTTTGCTAAAAGGAAGTTATCAGTGAGTAGAGAGGTGTTGGAGTCTTTGCTGGTGTCACAGCAGGTTTGGAGCAGAGAAGATAAACCCCCTTCCTGAAATAGGGCCCAGGGTTGCAGACCCATTTCTCACCACATTTATCGCTTCAAGTTAAAAAATGTGGTGGAGGGTGCAGTGCACTTTATGTTGCAGGACCAGGCCAGGCTGTTTACAAAACCTTGAACTGTCTAGACAACACCATAAAAGCCAAAGTTCTAAACAGCTTAATTGGGTTATATTATACACCTTCTGGTGGGCCCAAAAGAGATTTCCGCAACGTGCAATAAACCAGAGGAGTGAGAAAAGCTTCTCTTTCTCTGAAAAGAGTAAAATGAATCTTATGACTCTTAACCTTTGATAAGCCCAAAATCCAAAAAATGATAATAATGAACCCATAAGATATACAGTACCACATGCCTCTTCCAAAGAGGCATGCATTTCCAAATGCAAAATTTTTTACTTACCAAAGCTTTTGGAGGAAGCAAAAACATAAGTGCATAAGTGTATGCCTTTGAACTTCCAAAATGTCAAGGTCATCACCTTTAACCTTTCTGAATAATTAGGCGCCTTAAAGTTCTTCTGTGATATTCTTCCGCCACCCACTCTCACACACACATGCTCACACATCCTGATCCCCACACACATTTATGACCACACAGAATCATATGGTGGCTCGCCATAAATCTAAGCAAATTTCTAATTTCAGGATCAATAACCTTAATTTCCCTTTAAGCATTAGTATAATTCAATAGCAATTGACTTCTTTTTAAAACACTAGTTAGAATAAAATGTCTACCAGAATGCTTTTAATATAGCTAGGAAATGGTGGGGTGTTTTTCGGGGGGGTCATAGATAGCAGTCCCCTTTGCTCTATTGAGGAACCTAGGTTTTAAAAACAGGCATTTGGGAAAGGAAGTTCTATTTAGACTTACACCTTCATTATATGTTTTTAAAATTGTCACCTTGTCAAATAAATTATTGCACTTTCTATGACATGGCACAAATATATATAAAAGCATCCCACAACCTTTGGTGAAATATGCAGTAGAAACAAAGCCTAGAGTTTAGTATTTTCATTTGGAAGGGGGTTCCTTTGTTTGAAATTCTAGGCGTTTGTTAAAATGTCAGTGCCCTAGTAGCATTAGTATGATCATTCCAGGAGCTTAAAACTGGTTTATTTCTTTCTCAATCCATCCTTTTTCTTTCTTTCTTTCTTTCTTTTTTTTTTTTAAGCTGCGGCTAAATGTAGCAAGCTTGCATGTCCACCACCTTAGGCAAGAGGTACCATTTTCCGTTTGCATGGCTTTGGAGAGCCACACGAGGGCGTGCTCACGTTCCAAAAGCCTCGGTTCGCAGGGAGGCCGCGGTTCCATATCATCCATTACTAGATTCTAATAGGCAATCTCAGCTCGTTAGAAGCAGGCGGTCGCTAAGGTGTTTGTTTGCTGTTCGGTTGTCCTAAGCAGCTACGAGGTGTGGGGAGTTGTGTAAAAACAGAGAAAAAAAAAACCCACCCAGATTTCTGGGTGGAAAAAACTAAAAAGGAACACCTAATCGTTGTCTCTTTAAAGATAAAGCTGTTGCAAAGAGTACTGTGTTGTTATAACCTGGTGGTGTTGAAAAGAAATTTTTAAATGACTGATATGTATATTTCAAAATAGGTCATGCCACTGCGAGTTAACTAAATTAGGGAAAATGAATATTCTTGTTTGTTTGAGTGCAGACAGCGGTATGAGGACGGGATCACCCCTTCCCAAAACCGCGTCTGTCCTGAGCGCTCTCCGACCTCCTTCGATGATTAGATTAAAAGGCTTTTGTTTAAGACAGATCAGGGCGCCAGCAACTTAGCTGAGTGTGGTCCCAGGAAAAAATAGGGCGAATCGGAACTGAGGGTTGTCTTTCTGGGCAAGGAAGTCCTCTGCCCCCTAGGTCGAACCTGGCGCCAAGAGCCACGGGTAGCGACCGGGAGGCTCAGGCAGGACGATGAGTTGGGGCGCCGGTCCAGGCTGAGCTGATGCGTCTGCGGGAAGCGGCAGGTTGTCCCGGTTTAACATTTATAGTCCTAGGCGTCGTGGAATCAGGTATTGCATTGGAAGCAAATGGGTTTTGCATTTGACACACCCCTGGTCACCCTTCCAAGCCGCCTGCTGACCTTGATAAGGGAATTTGATTTGGGAACCAGCAGTTTTCTTGCATGGTGCTGTTCTCACCACCATTACCACCACTACTACCCTTCCCCTTTGCAAAGTCCCTGACATTGGGGAGGGTCTGTGTCACTATCCGCAAACCGTAAGGGAGGTTCCAAAAAAGAGGTCTCTAAGATGTGGGTTTCTAAGGATGGGTAGTTGTCCCGCCTTCCCCGAAGTTCATTGTGAAGCGCATGCAATCCCTGGAATTAGTGCCTGCCTGGTTGGCTCCACTGTCTTCGTCTCCAAGGCCCTGGACCAAAGCCCTTGGATCCACCCCTGGGAGCTGGTATGGGCTCCAGGGTGGCTGAGGGGACATGAGAACCCCAGTGAGGTGCCAGCCAGAGGCGTGGGTGTTCCCTGCGGGAACCCCGGCTCCAGTGTCAGGCTGTGGATCCAGCTTAGCCATTGTGAAGCGACGTTTCCCCTGACCTAACCCAGGCCTCAGTCCATGGGGGATGAGAACTCCCCTCCCCAAGTATCGTTGTGTTCCTCTTTAGGTGGCTCTAGCGTGGGTGATGTGGCTTTGTGGGGCCCCTTGGCCTTGGCTGGCAGCCTCCCGAAGACCATGAGTGCCCATCAGTCTGCAGTTCCTTTCCTCCTGGCACCTCCCAAGATGGGTATGAAGAAGGACAGGGAATTGGACCAGGACTTCTGAGAGGTGCAAACCTGAACCCTCCTGATTGTTCAGGGATATGGGGCTCGTGGAGGGTGGTCATATATCTTGGGTCGCCGAGGTCTCATGTCTTGAAGTAGAGGGAAAATGCGCTAAGTAAGGAGTCTTTTGTGTCTGTTATGGAAAGAGGCTCCCTGGCCGCCAGGCCTATTACACGTCTCCACAGACCCCTCATCAAATTGGTGGTGGCTTCCCAAGTCTCCCCATTTGCTCCCTTGATTTCTTTTCGCATTGGCTGGAGGGTGCACCGTGCAATCCCGAGGGGCACTTTGGGGAACTAGCTTTTAAAATTTGTCTTCACCCATTCTGTTCCCAAAGAGTAGTAAAGCCCCGGGATCACTTAGGGTACAAATTCCGGGCAAACCTAGGAGCCCCCAAATGCACTCAGGTCCGGGGCCTCTACTCTTCTTCCTGTTGACAAGAGAGGGCAGATTCAAACTACTTCTTGATTACAAATGCTAATTTCTTGATAAAGCGATGATCCTTTTAATTTTTCTCTGGAAAGAGCTCTGCCAGGGAGAAAGATGTCTTAGTACAAACATGGATATTCATCTCTTTTATGGTGCAACATTGATTTATTATTAATGGTAACTGTTCCCACTGAACTAAAGATGATCGAGAATGTGGCTATGTAGCAACATTAAATACTGGTAAGCAAAATAAAGGCTGGCCTTGCAAGCCACTGCCTTTTTATTCCATTTGCTTTCTCTTAGCCTTAGGGTCCCAGGCAAACTTTCCATCTTCCCTTGCCCAGGTATTCTCTTGTATTAAAACTATTTTCCTCAATTTTTTTGATAAAATCTCTTTGAAATATTGGCAGTCTCTAGCCTTAAGGAGCTGATCTGAAGGCAGAAATTTGAAAGAGTATAAAATAGAATTTTGTGATAATACATACAAAATTATATCTGATACATATTTTTTTTCCTGTGACTGAACACCTACTTCAAACCAAATCCAATGTGGGGGTGACTTTGAGTTCCAAGCCACCAGGGAGCTGAAACAGAAAGGCCCCCAGATTCGGAAGTCAGAGTCTGCCTGTTCTGGCAGACCTATCTGCTCCATGAGGAATCGCTGGGTTTTTTTGTTTTGTTTTTTTTAAGCTTGGCTGTTTTTTTTCTCCTATGTATAAATAAAGATTATGAAAGGGCATTTGATGGGCATAAAATTCCCGATTAGATTAAACAGTCTAGCCTTCTGCGCGGGCTAGGGAGAATTGGACAACCAAGTTCCTGGCAGCTCCCCTGGCCGAGATGAAAAAAGGACAATGTTGGAGTGTCAGGCTGGCGTCAGGGTGCCTGCGGAGAGCGGGTGTAGCGGGCACGGTGTCCAGCACTGGGCATGCTTTTGCTGTGGCTGGGATAATCTCCACCTTGTGAGAAAGCAATTTTCAGAGCGCTGATCAGTGGTTGTTAGCTCTGAACAGGACCTTAGCAGACTAGAGTGGAAATGTGGGTTTCTCTTTCTTTTTCTGCCTTCCTCACTCCCTCCCCAAGCTTAAAAACAGACAACTCTGCGGAAAGGTAATGTAATGTTTAACCCTCGGACTTCCCGGGCACCGGCATCCCGCAGCCGGAGCCGTTAGAGGCACTAGGCTTTTAACCTGACAATGATGTTGTATTTGAACAGCTGCATAAAGGTTTAAAAGGTCTGTCTCATTGCCACCGCGGAGTTTTTTAAAAGGGGTTATTGTTTGGGCAAGGACACTGTGAGGGGACAGGCGAAGCCATCCCAAGGCCGAAAATAGTGTCCAACCCCTGTTTTTTTTCACCAGGCCGGGGAGATTCCTTTTAGGGAGGGGCTGACAAAGGGTTTGTTGGAAAAGGTTTCTGTGAAGGAGCAAGCAGGCAAGTAGGTCCCCAGAAAGCTGATGCATTTTAATTACCATCGGGCTCCAAATAAATGTTCTGCTGAGGCGGAAACCCAATTTGCCCACAAGTTCAGTCTGTGGGCCTGAAATCCAAGGCCAGCCCATACCTGGGCAATGTGGGAAGAAGGAAACAAGACTCCTTCCACGATAGAGAACTGGTTCAACACACGAGTTAACGGGACCCTTTTCCTCTTTCGGATGCAGTGAAGGGGATCCGGAAGCCGGAAAACGGCTTCAGCGCCCTGGCCCGGCCCCTCGACCAGGGTAAGGCCTTGGAAATCAAGGTTAAAGCTCCCCGCTGCTGCCCCGAGGCCGGAGCTTCCAAAGGGTTGCTCACCCGTTTGCAGCCAGAGAACAAGGGAGGAAGTTGTTGGAGAAGTTTCTCATAAAACTCTGAGTTTCTATGGTGGTGATGGTGGTTGTTCTTTAATGAGCTCAGCCACAACCCCAGACCAAATCCTCTTTATAGAACTTTCCCTCCCCAAAGAAAACAGAAGACTAAGGTTCTTCCCCCACCTCTTTTTCACTCCCTCCCCTTACCCAAGCAAAACTGTGTCAAATATTTTTAGATTATTTGGGTTGTCCAAAACTATAAAACTCGATTCTGACAAAAGTATAGCTTTAAACATTTGACGATTTGTGTTAAAACAAAAATTGACCTTCTTGGTTAGTAGTGAAGGGGAAAAATCAATAGTATAATTTTCAATAATTCATAAAGTGAACGCCATTATGCTAAATCCTAACTATTAATCTTATCCTTTACAAAGTCTCGATTGATTTGTTAATAAAATATCTTCCCGTGTGTGGCAACAGCGGGTATAACTCTTTAAAAACCTTCAGAAGCAAGAAAATTACCAAGTAGCCCAAGAATGTAGATGAGAATTTTATTGATCGCCTTGATTCTTCTTAATATGTATTAATAAATTCCACAACCTTTTGTACCTCGCACTTGTCAGAAACCAATGCTTTTACAAAATCCATAAAAGGAAAACATTTTTCTTTGCAGAAGAACCAACTGACACCTTTGCATATCTCTCCTGTTTGGCCCAGTCAATTTTATAAAACTTCTAGAGTTTGAGGTAATGAGTTTTCCTCTTTTTTAAAAAAAATTTATTTTCTTTCACTCTTCCTTCTTCTTTACCCTCTATTATCAGGGTATGCGGGGAGGGAAACCTCGGTTTAGTTCTTCCGCTGGGAACCTGAGAGACGCTTTCGCTGATAAGGAACTGCTTCGGCGAGGGATTGTCCCGGTCTGAAAGCTGCCAGCGGCCGGCCCGCAAAGATCGGGGTGTGGTTCCTCTGAGAGCCCAAGGCCAGAGTAGCCCACTGGGGCGCGGAGGAACCTGCAACCCGGGCGGACAGGCCTAAGGAGGAGTCGGTGCCGGGGCCCAAGCCGGTCCTCAGGGCTTTGGGGCGGGCCAGCTGTGTGGCCTTTCGGCCCTCGCGGCCCTTCTTGCCTCTGCTCCCCAGCATACCTTGGCCGCGTCTTTGCGCAGGAGATCTTTCCTATGGACCTCTGGGGTAGGATGTCCCAGAACCCCGGGAATAAACTCACCTTTCCAGGCTGCCCCGTACAAAAATAAACCAATCTGGACCCCCACCCCCGCCCAGGGCCCGGCCCTGGCCCTCTCGGGAGCGTTCTGTCTGGGTGTGTGCGTGGAATGCTTCTATGTGCTGGCGCCACGGCGCTCCGGCTTTCCTCCCTGCGCGAGTCCTCCCGAGGCCCCCTTCGGCCAAGCCTTTCCTTCTGCCTGCGTGGCCCAGAGGCCCGAGTGGGGGACGCGAATGGGGCGGGCGGGCCGAGCGGGCCCCGGGTAGGCTGGCGGGCGGCGGAGAGAACTGGGCCGGTTGTCTTCAGCGCGCACTATCTCCGGCGCGTAGTAGATGTCGCTGTTGTCCGTGCTTACGCGGCCCGCTGGCCGGGCTCTGGAGCACGTGACCTGCGAGGAGGCTGCGGCTCAAGGCCATTTTCAAATCTCATTGGCTTGGTTGTCATGTGGTCGGCAGAGGCACCCACAATTACACGGGGAATGTTTTCCTAGAGATGTCAGCTTACAAAGGACACAATCTCTCTTCTTCAAATTCCTCCCCAAAATGTCCTTTCCCAACAGCTCTCCTGCTGCTAATACTTTTTTAGTAGATTCCTTGATCAGTGCCTGCAGGAGTGACAGTTTTTATTCGAGCAGCGCCAGCATGTACATGCCACCACCTAGCGCAGACATGGGGACCTATGGAATGCAAACCTGTGGACTGCTCCCGTCTCTGGCCAAAAGAGAAGTGAACCACCAAAATATGGGTATGAATGTGCATCCTTATATACCTCAAGTAGACAGTTGGACAGACCCGAACAGATCTTGTCGAATAGAGCAACCTGTTACACAGCAAGTTCCCACTTGCTCCTTCACCACCAACATTAAGGAAGAATCCAATTGCTGCATGTATTCTGATAAGCGCAACAAACTCATTTCTGCCGAGGTCCCTTCGTACCAGAGGCTGGTCCCTGAGTCCTGTCCCGTTGAGAACCCCGAGGTTCCTGTCCCTGGATATTTTAGACTGAGTCAGACCTACGCCACTGGGAAAACCCAAGAGTACAATAACAGTCCCGAAGGCAGCTCCACAGTCATGCTCCAGCTCAACCCTCGTGGCGCGGCCAAGCCGCAGCTTTCGGCCGCCCAGCTGCAGATGGAAAAGAAGATGAACGAGCCCGCGAGCGGCCAGGAGTCCACCAAAGTCTCCCAGGTGGAGAGCCCTGAGGCCAAGGACGGCCTTCCGGAAGAGAGGAGCTGCCTGGCTGAGGTCTCGGTGTCCAGTCCTGAAGTACAGGAGAAGGAAAGCAAAGGTCGGTATGAGCAGCGTTGCCACCCCAGCGGGGCATGCAGCCTGGGAGCCGGCAAAGAGGGAGCACCTGGGTGCTCAGGGCAGAGCCTGGGCAGCTCAGGCGGGCCGACTGGCAGGTGCTGCTCCTCCCAGCTTTTAGAGGGGGCCATCTCAGTCCTGAGATCGCCCCTGCTTTTACTCCGCTTCCCTGGCCCTCTTGGCTAGTCCTAGCTCCACGCCGATGGCGAGTGGACAGAGAAAGGGCTTGCCGGGTTTATTTTTCCTGAGCTAGATCTGAAATGCAACAAAAGAGTGCAAATGACCTGCGGCTCATAAACATGGCCCCAGAACCTCCTTTCTTCTGCTCAGATTTGCAGTCTCAGCTTTGCCTTTTACCCAGTGATTATTTTAAGATGGTCCAAGGCACAGAGTTTGTGTTTGAGTGTATGCACCCCGCATTCTGCGAGCTTGGGGGCGGCAAGAGGAACGAGATGGCTTGGCTATTTGGTACTTGGGTGGGGGTGGAAAAGGGCTCCTTGACTCCGCGGGGCTAGGTAACCTTGGCTTTGTCTGGGGAAATGACATGAGCTTTGCAATTCATTTGCAAAGGGGGCAAAGGCGGCATGGGGAGAGAATAGAATCTGCACAGCCCATCCAGCAGGGCCAGCCTTAGGGCTGAGGTAGGGCAAAGAGCCAGGGGCTCTGGGTTTTTTTGAGAAGGAAACCTTTCCCTGCATCTTTTCCCCAGTGCCCAAAGGTGGGCCACATTAAGGAGCTACATTTCTGGGGCAATACTTTTTGTGTGGGGGCAAGAAGACATGAAAATTCAGGAAATTTTGGGTTATTCAACAACGTCCAGCAGGGAAGAAAAGGTGTACTGAGTTTCTTGGTTATATTTTGAAAGAGAACGGGGACCTAGAAGAAGTGAGGCAGAAGTGGCAGACTTGGGGACCTGAGGCAATAGCAGGGTTGGCAGACTTGTCCAGGCTGTGGCTTGCTTCTTCCACTCCAGTTCTGTTTTGAGATGACTAACTTAGAATGTTGCTGGGGAGACCCTGAAAGTTTACTATTGTACTCATGTTTGGTGCAGGTCAGAAAGTTGAGAGAGAGAGAGAACCCTGACACAGAGTGCAAGGTATCGGCCTATCATGTCATTCGGGGCATTTAAACTAATCTGGCATCAATTACAAATCCCTTCCAGGGCTCATCTCATGTGAGTAATGCTTCATATCAGATTTCCCAAAGCAGCCTGGCTGTCAGCCGGGTCATGGCCAAGGGTACATTTGAACAGACTGAGAGAAAAAAAAAAAATTCTTGATTTTTTTTCTTCTTTTCCCTTTAATTTTGTTAGAGGAAATCAAGTCTGATACTCCAACCAGCAATTGGCTCACTGCAAAGAGTGGCAGAAAGAAGAGGTGCCCTTACACTAAGCACCAAACGCTGGAATTAGAAAAAGAGTTCTTGTTCAATATGTACCTCACCCGCGAGCGCCGCCTAGAGATCAGTAAAAGCGTTAACCTCACCGACAGGCAGGTCAAGATTTGGTTTCAAAACCGCCGAATGAAACTCAAGAAGATGAGCCGAGAGAACCGGATTCGAGAACTCACCGCCAACCTCACCTTCTCTTAGGTCCGAGGCCTGTGGGAAGCCAGGATCAGAAAGGGGGCACCGAGTTCCAGGGCGGAGTGCTGGAGCACTGGGAAGGCGGAAACAAAACCATTGCTCTCTGTTTTTTGTTTTGTTTTCCTGCTAGAATGTGACTTTGAGGTCATTTTGTTCGTGCTGCAAGTGATCTGTAATCCCTATGAGTATATATATATATATATATTAAAAAGAACTAGCACGTGTAATTTATTATTTTTTCCATCGTAATGCAGGGTAACTATTACTGCGCATTTTCATTTGGGTCTTAACTTATTGGAACTGTAGAGCACCCATCAATCCATTAATCCATCCAGCAATGTGACTTTTTCATGTTTTCCTAACACAAAAGGTCTGTATGTGGTTAGTCCATGATCCCCTGGCATTTTGAATACATCAGTACTTAAAAGTACTTAAATTGCATATATATATATATATATATATATATATATATATATATATATATATATATGATTAAGAAAATCCACAAGCTTTGGGGGAGGGGGACTAAAAAGCACATTACAATGTATCTATCTTTTCACAAATGAACTTAGCAGTTGTCCTTGGTGAGATGGAATACTGACGACTTATGCCTTGTTGCCTTTCCCTTGTGGTGCATCTGTGGTTTGGTAGAGTATAACAGCAACCTGTCCTTTCTGTGCATGTTCTGGTCGCATGTATAATGCAATAAACTCTGGAAACGAGTTTGCTCCCTCTGCTTTCTAAAATGAAAATTTGTTATGGTGGAAATAAAAGCCTTTGGTGAGATTATCTTCCTGTTAAACTGCTTGCTTGGAGCAGTTGGTGTGTGTGGGGGGGAGATAGAGAGCAGGGAAAGGATATGGGAGAGAGAAGCTGGAGGAGGCCTAGGGTCCTGAAATTTGGCAGTCGGGGGCAGGTGGTGACAATCCAGCCTCTCAGTGTGCTGTTTCCATAGTCAGGGAAGAAGACCCCCCAAAGATTGAATTGAATTCACAATGGGTGTGAGTTTCCCCCGATAGCTCGAGCCTGTGCCCAAGCTGTTTTTTCTTTAAAGCTCTCTACCTATGTGTCTTTCTCTCTTTGTTTTTGGTTGTTTTTTTTTTAATGCTTTCAGTGGGGTCTTGACAATTTCTGGCTGGTGTGCCATCATGAGGGGCTGGGTTGAAACCAGTCTTGCCCACCTGGAAGCCGCGGGGACTCCATTGCAGAAACAAGGACAAGCAGCAGCTTAGCATTGCATCGGATCCAATTTTGCCCCCCCCCCCATTCTCCCATTCTCACTCCCATTCCAAGCACAAGACAACTAGGTCACAGCGAAATAGAGATTTCCCATCCCACTTTGTCCTGGTTTTCTTGTTCAAGAATTTTATACTTAGTCCACATGAATTTAGTGATCCACATGAATATCTTTAAGGAAGAAAAAAAATATTGTGTTCCCCATAATCTTCCCTCTGTTTAATTACAAAATACTGGTTACAGCCACTGTATCAGGGAGGCAAGAAAAAGTACAAAGGGTGAAAGTTTTTGCAAATGAACATGATTTTTCATGAAGTCCAATGTTCCCTTTGCTGCCATGGCTTGGAAAACTCCAGCCTTCACCAGCGTATACACTGGAGGATCCTCAGCCCAAGTGAGTCCGGACTTATTTAATTCTGCCAGGGAGAAGGAAGGAGAGGCCTTGGGAAGAATTGCTGACAGAGAATTTGTTACCCCAGGTTGTGCTGCAGTTTCAGAGGGTCTCCAACAGCTTCAAGCAGCTTCACAGAACACGTTCTTTTCATCTCCCCCTTTTTTCCCCTAAAAAAACAATCAATTTAGTGGCTCTAAGTATTAGAGCCTTGCCCTCTTCCAGGAAGTCTTTTGCAGACTCCAAATTTATTCAGAGTTTTAAATTTCCTCCCCCAAACCAAGAACCTTCCCCTGTTTCAAGACAGAACCCATTTAAAAGAGCTATTTTTAGGGGTGGGAGAGAGCCCATCCGAATGAATGCCAGGTTGGGAACACTGGAATCCATTTCCCCCAGACCTTCATTGGCTGGGCAGGAGGAGGACAATTTAAAATTTTCAGTTTCTCCCACGACGTGGGGAGCTCCATGAGTTGCTGACAGGGGGGCATGTCTAGGAGGAAAACCGTGCTACAGGCAAAGGCAGCTTCTCTGCAACGATATCAGAAAGTCAATGGCAAAAATAATCCATCAGGTTATAAATAGCCATTTACCCCCTTCCTTTCCGGGGCTCGAGGTGTGCTGGGAGCCCTCCCAGAGATGCGATGGGCAACTTGTACAAGGAATATATTCCCTGCGCCTGCACCCGGCTGCTTTTGTCTCAGTTCTCAGCCGGGGCTTTGAGGCTTTGTACCATGGATTTGGGAGTGACAATGGGCATTTCCCTCAGATTCAAGGCTGCCTAGCCTTACCTCTGGAGGCAGAAAAAAAAAAAAAAAAAAAAAAAGAATTTGTAAGAGAGTGGGTCCAAGGACCAGACCATTTTAAAGACATCTCTAGCATTCAGTCGGAGGCCTCTGAGTAGGAATCACTCGAACAGGCCTGCCTCGGGAGATGCGGTCTCTTGGAGGCACGGTCAGGTAGCGAGTGGAAACAGGTCTTGTGCTAGTATTTGGGTTTTGCCCTATGGCGTGTTCTCTTCCAGGGCCTTTGCAGCAGCCCTGGAGAAGACAAGGAAGGCACCCTGACCGCCACTGCCCTCGCAGTGCTGACTGACCTCCCTGCCGGCCCGTCCGAGGGCAGACTGAAGCCTCGGCCGTGGCCGCCGTCGCATGCAGCCCGAGGGCTAGGCCGCTCCAGCTCACCCGTCCCGCCACGGCGTGTGCTCAGCCTCACGTCGGGGGTGTGTGGCTGCGCGGGCGTGAGTGTGGTAGAGGGAGGAGGCCCTCCGAACTGCTCCATCCGTCCGTTTTATTAGGGACACATTAATCTATAATCAAATGCACCTCATAAAATTTTTATTGAAAGGCATAATATCATTACAGAGGTCTTCCACCTGTTTTAAACAACACGACAAGCTGTGAGAGCGTGTGTGTGGGTATGTGTAGGGAGGGGGCGGGTTTGGGTAGGAAGAGAGGCACATGGAGAAGAACTCCCCTCGGGCGCCAGGGGGCCGCCTCTGAAAACCGGCTTGCCTGGGGCTGCACCGACCGAGCGTGCTTCGGCTGCTCCGGGCTGTAGCCAAGTGCTCAGTGAGCCTGGGACCCACGGCTGGTAGCCCGGAGCCCAGGAGCTGGGGTGGCAGCGCGGGGAGCGGACTAAAAGACCGAGGGCCGCAAGAAGAGACGAACAAATAGTCCCCAGCGCCTCCTCCAGCCGCAGTCAAGCGTATGGTCCCAGTAGCCACGCGGTTGGCGGCGCTTAGTTGGGCCAAGTCCCGCGCACCGGCCGGGACCCGCGGGCACTAATTGCGGTGCTTATGTTGTTGATGATTTTTTTTTTAATCACAGCAGCCCCCAGTTTAGCGGACTGATTTACTCTCGGTATTGGTAAATATGATCACGTGGGTCGCGCAACCAATGGTGGAGGCTGCAGCCTGCGAACTAGTCGGCGGCTAGGGCGCCGGCGGGGAGCGGCGCCGCGGCGGGCAGTGTAACCTTGGGTGGGAGCGCACGGCGCCTCAAAATGTCCTCCAGTGGCACACTCAGCAACTACTACGTGGACTCGCTCATAGGCCATGAGGGCGACGAGGCGTTCGCCGGGCGCTTCGGACCGCCCGGGCCCGGCGCGCAGGGCAGGCCCGCAGGTGTGGCCGACAGCCCAGCCGCCGCCGCCGCCGAGTTTGCCTCGTGTAGTTTTGCCCCCAAATCGGCCGTGTTCTCTGCCTCGTGGTCCACGGTGCCCGCCCAGCCCCCGGCGGCGGCGGCGATGAGCGGTCTCTACCACCCGTACGTGCCCCCGCCGCCCCTGGCGGCCGCCGCCTCCGAGCCCGGCCGGTACATGCGCTCCTGGATGGAACCGCTGCCCGGCTTCCCGGGCGGCGCGGGCGGCGGCGGAGGCGGCGGTGGCCCCGGCCCTGGTCCCAGCCCCAGCCCCAGCGGCCCACCTAACAGGCGCCACTACGGGATTAAGCCTGAAACCGGAGCAGCTCCGACCCCTGCCGCCGCCACGACCTCCTCCTCTACTTCCTCATCTTCCTCCTCCAAACAGACTGAGTGCTCTGCGGGCCGGGAGTCCCAGGGGAGCGGCGACCCCGAATTCTCGTGTAACTCGTTCCTACGGGACAAGGCGGCAGCGGCGGCTGGAGGAACCCGGCCTGGGGCAGGGATCGGGTCTGGGGCAGGCGGCTCGTCGGAGCCCTCGGCTTGCAGCGACCACCCGAGCCCGGGCTGTCCGCTAAAAGAGGAGGAGAAGCAGCATCCGCAGCCGCCGCAGCAGCAACTTGACCCAAGTAAGTGCGAAAGAAATTGCCCCCTGATTTATTGCTGAAACCTGTAAGGCTCGAATGTGCAAAACTGATAGTTTTACTAACCTATAAAAACGTCTAGCAGGCTACCCTAGCATAGGCGAGCAACACACATCCATAAAAAAGCTTCCCATAACCACCTACCCTGGGTGCGCGGTTTGTACGGTAAACAGAGCGCGGGCATTAAGGATTTTATGATAATTCCCCCAAGTTGTGAAAAGCGACCATCCTTGGTGAAATTAATTTAACGATCTCTCTCCCACCCTGTCGTCTCTACCTCCCTCCGCCCTTCGCTCCCCTTCTCCAAACCCCCTTCTTCCTAGACAACCCCGCCGCAAACTGGATCCACGCTCGCTCTACCCGGAAAAAGCGTTGTCCCTACACCAAATACCAGACGCTGGAGTTGGAGAAGGAATTCCTTTTCAACATGTACCTCACTCGGGACCGGCGCTATGAGGTGGCAAGGATTTTAAATCTCACAGAGAGACAAGTCAAAATCTGGTTCCAGAATCGTAGGATGAAAATGAAAAAGATGAGCAAGGAGAAATGCCCCAAAGGAGACTGACCCTGCGAGGCGCCAGGCCGGACCGCTCTGCTTTGCAAAGGCAGTGGGGTTTTTCTTTGTGGGTGCTTGATTTCCAGAAACTCTCCAGCGATTCGGACATTTTACCCCTTTTTTAGGTAGAAGTGACTGTGTGGTTGGTGTCTGTGAGGTATTTGGGGGACTCTGTATTTGCTCGCTTATGTGTTGGAGAAACCAAGTGGCTTGGGGTTTCGTCTTGCCCCTCGCCCTTCCTTTCCTGCCCCATTGGTTCCTTAGGAAATGCTGTATTTTGTGAGTGCACGCTGGCTTGAGCAGCCCTCTCCTTTGTAAATGTCCTCCATGTTTCTGAAAAGTGCTGTTGTTTAGCCTCTAGCGCTGTTCAAGCAGGGGCCACGCGGGCCCCACTTCCGAGAATGAAGGCAGAGCAACTACAGTGTGGAGGCCCGAAGAGGCCCAGCCAGGTAGCCCAACGGTTATGAAAGCCCCCTTTCCTCAGGGAGCCCACGGGCCCTCCACTGAGACCTGGAAGGAAGCCGAAAGAGGAGCTCAGGGCCTCTGGTGGGGTTGGGGGTGTTATTCTCAGTGTACTGGAGGAGCCCCAGGAGGGCTCGGCTCGCGTGGGCGGCCGCGGGCGTAGGCCCTCCGGGTTCCTGCCCGAGGACCAGTTGTAAATGTTACCGCTTCCTACCAATAAATGCTGACCTGATCAAATGGGTCCCAGACACTGGCCCTGAACGCTGCGTGCTTGCTTTCTCTGTCTTTCTGTAAAATGTCACCCTCACGGGACGTCTCCCCTACATTGCTAAAAATCCGAGGGCCTTCCACTCGGAGAGGTCTCCGAGTCTCCCTTTGTGTGGGCAGACTCAGCCTAGCCCGTAGCACCTGGGTGGCCCTTGGTGGCTCGTCCCTCCCCCAGTTTGCTTCCAACACCTCCTGTGTCCCAGACCCAGTGTCAGTCTCACAGCAGAATCCAGAGGAGCAGAAGGGCCCCAGAAGGCACCCTCTCGCTGGGGCTTTAGCACAACATATCCCCGCCTAGGGAGTCCCAGCCATTGACACCCCCCATCACCAAAAAATGGAAAGGCCAACTGTGCACTCGGGAGCAACTTCTCCAGTTCGGCTGGGCTGGCTGGCTCCGGGACGGCTAAGCTGGTCAGGCTTTGAGCTTCCGCTCCTCCCCAGTGGAGCCCCAAAGTGACCTTAGTAGATCAAAATGGTCAAGGTTCTTTTCCGAAGCTACCTCCATCCCACCGCCCTCTCCCCCAACTCAGTTTTTGTGTGCATTTAGCTCCCAGCTTGGCCTTCTGAGGGCCGCATTCAGAGGCTAAAATGAAGGTCATTGTGAGGGTTTGGGCACAGCATAGCTTTGCAGGCCCGAGAGGTTGCGGCGCCTGGCGGCCTGGGCTGGGCGGAAGACGGGGGCGATGGCAGAGTTTGGGGGGTTCTTGATGAAAGAAGGGACTTGAAGGAAAAGCAGAGGGGGGCTGGGAGGGAAAGCCAAGGCCCAGATCCGGCAGAAGGTGATGCGTACCCCCGCCCCTGCGGCCAACCCGATACCTAAGGCTCTTTGAAAACAGGAAGAGCCAAGGTGTCATAAAGCCATCGAGCCGGCGAGACGTCTGGAGGTAATGAGTTTACGACAGGCCCGGCGCTTCGCTTTGAAACTGTCTCATTTTGATGTTTGTGTTTGTAGGAGGAAAGGAAAAATGCAGACAAAAACTAGGTCTTAAAATCTGGACAATAAAATATAAACAAGACTGTGTTGGACCAAGAAAGCAGGGACTCGGGAGGTGTACGAATTTAGAAAATAAAAATGGGGGTGTCTGGGTAGGAAGAAGGATATGATGTATTTCTGATTTTTAAAATGGTCTGGGTATTAGAAGTAGTCTACGGTAGGTGGCTCTTTATAATATTTGACTATGGCGCGGACTAGCTTGTTCTTTTTTGTTTGTTTTTAAAGCGGTCTTTTATTTGGGGGTGGGAAAGTTAGTGATCTTGGGTCATTTACTTAGGCCGAGGGTATCCCAGCCGAACAGTCGTCGGGGGAATAATTGTTATTTAAATACCTTTTTACAAAAATGTCTGGCCCTCCACTCCAAAATCTGAAGCAATAATATTTTTTTGAAAATTATATCTATTTTCTTACAGAAAATATAGTAGTTACTGCTGAGTTGTAGGAAAGCGTTTTTGAAAAATGAGAAAAACGATTAACCTCGCAGGAAACAACTAAACACCTAAACTGATTAAAGCCTTTACTTTAAAAAAATCAAGTGGAATATTTAGTCAATTCATTTCATTGTGACTTTTGATATATGTGTAAAATCTCATTTATTGTGCACACAAGTTCCAGTGAATACAGGCCCAACAAGGCCTTTCTAGACAACCACTCAGAGATCTAGCAAAAAGATTTTAATTTGGTTTCTCTCCCCGACACCACTGTCCAGTGAAATTGGCCCAAAGCATTAAAATCACAAAATTAAAATAGCAAATACTAATGATTTAATGCTGATAACAGCTTGAAAAGAAACAAACAACAAAATAAACTTCCATCTTTTTTTTTAGTTTTTGACGTGCCTGGCTTCTCTGGGGGAAAAAATTGTGTTGCAGTTGATATTTAGAAAGTTGTGATTTGTTATATCTAGCCCACCTGTAATTGTGGGTGATTACCGAATGAGAACCTACTGTGTCTGGCAAAAGAAGGGCTGGAAACTTTTGAAAAAGACACTACTGGAAGCTCTTGGGAGCAGAAAATATATTTGGCATTTAGGAGCCCCTGTTTGCTGCACCAGATTAGTTGACAATCAAAGGGAGGAAGTATTATTAGCCTCAGTGATCCAAGCCCTTGTCAAACTAAAGAACTAGAATGGAATTGGTTCGAATTGAATAAAGGGAAGTTAAGCTCGGTCGCTAGAGATAGCATATGGCCACTAGAGAGCGCCGTTGCTCCACTTTGTGATCTCGTAAAGCTGGAATTGTGGTGAAGGAAGGTTTTGATTAACAATATTTACAATCTTATTTTTAATTCCAAATTAGTATAAATTTAACAAAAAGAAGCAATGTGAACCATTTAATTCTGCAGCCGTGTTTTAGGGATAAAATTTTGGCTTAGTCAGTATTTCAGAAAATCTGAACTATAGCACAGCTGAAACTATAAGCAGGATGGCAAGTTAATGCGTTCTATCAAAACAGAAGATTGTAAAAGCATAGATCTTTATTTACAAAGTTAATCGTGCTCTTTTCCCCATTCAGATTATAAACAAAATGCTTGAAAGAAAAACTAAGTGTTTTGTTCCAAGAGGAAATGTGTTGTAATGCTTTCTTGAAATGAATTTTGTATTATTTGTGTTTATTTTTCACCCCCTGGAATCACACAGTTCTAAAAGATGCCTTGCATTGTTGAGATCTGGGTTCACTCTTCTCCCCCCCCCCAATTACATTCCAAAACCTACTCTTTCATTGAGTGTTTAAACACACAAACGCTCACATACAAAACAGTGAAATTAAAAAGACACAATTACAAAGTTAGTTCAAGGCTTTGTTGAAAACAATACTCTTTTAATTGGGTATTTGCAAGGTTAAAATACAAATCGTTAACTGTTAGAATCCGTTCGTTGGCCTTAGGATTTAAAGGAAGTTTTACCTGGAGATAAGCGACAGAAAACACATAAAACAAACCCCTGCTCTCCAACACCCCCACAACAAAAGTCTCCTGCACTCTCCTAATTTAAAAACCAAAGCATGTCTATATCATCTGAAGATATATTAGCAATTCGTTTGACCATTTCTAGTCATTCCCTGTAAAAACAATAAAAAGTCTTAGACATTATCTTGTTATGATGCCTTTCTGCCTTATTTTCTCCATTTCCAAAAGATGGGATTCATTCTCCAGGACAGACCTCAGGATCGCACTCATAGGCTAGGGCAGCTCTCAAGAGGTGTGTGTGTGTGTGTGTGTGTGTGTGTGTGTGTGTGTGTGTGTGTGGCGGGGAGGGCCGGGGAGGGGAGGCAGGGGTTGAAATCACTGGACTTCTGCACCTTTGGGGACCATCTGGAATTTTTAGAGATTTGCATTTGGGGTGAAAAGCTGGCGTGGTGTGTTTCAGCATTAGCGGGAGCATCCTTCACAGGCTCAGGGGCGTGTTTTGGAAGTTGATTCCCAAGGCCGGTGGGCCTGGCGCCCTTACAACAATGGATTATATACCAGAGGAAAGGGCTCGGTCATCCAAAGAACCCACGAAAAAGTCCAAGCAGGCGAGGGAAAACTCATTCAACAGAAACCTATCACAATTTATTGGATATTAAAACAGGAGTAGAGGGGGGAGAGTAACATGGGGCAGAGAAAATGGTGTAACGTCAAGCAGTTTTAGAACGAGCTTCAAATATCAGGAATATTTTACGATTCACATTCGACTTGCCCATATGACTCAGGACGTTTCTCTTTATACTTAACAAACTAGGATGAGCCTTCTCCTTCTTTCCTTTTGGAAAAAATTAGTAACTTTTAAAGCTAAAGCTCGACGCCTGCCCTCTGCAATAATTAGGCTTGGTGGATGAACTAGAATCGTTAGCAGGAGATGGGCGCCGCCCGCAGCCGCCTGGAACCTGCACGATCTGAACGCCGGCCCCGAGGTTCGATGAGGGGTGGAGAACTCATAGGCGCCGGCCCCCCGTGTTCCGCTCGGGGCCACCGCCTGCTCAGGTTCATTCCACACCTGGGCTGAGACCCAGGAGCCGCGTGTCCAGCCCGAGGAACTACCATGAATCCCAGCGTGTGTCCTCCTTCCCGCCTTGGAACATTTCTGTCCACTTTTCTATTTAGTCCCTCAGCAATGTTAATGCCTCCCTTCCCACATTCTTCAGCCTCCCCACTGCGCCTGGTGCTGACGTCTATCAAGAGTGAAATGATGGAAACTATATTCATGGGCATGATTTCCATTAAATATCAATTAACCTGGGAGCCTCAGCCAGGCGTGCAGTGCTTCAAGGGTAAATGTACATCTCATTTCCACAAGGTCCGCTCGCCTGGAAAAGAAGGACTCAGATTCACTTTGATAATGCCAGGTTTGGGGCTCACCCTGTGGCCTTTAATCAAACTAGAACCTAAAATATACAGTCCGGTCCGGTCCGTCTACACTGCTCGCCCATTTTCCCTGGGCTGCGCCCTCGTGTCCAGAGATGCAAAAGCCACGGCCAACTTCCGCAGAGCTGCTCTAGGGGCCAGGGGAGAGAGTCATTTGCTCTGCAGCCTCCTGGGAGTGGCCTTCCTGCCTCCCCCCGCCCCAAGTGTAAGGTTCTGCCGCGCCCCCGCCCCGATGGCCGCGGCCCACATTCCTTTAGTCCCCAGGGGCACCGCGAGCCCTTGGCAGTGCGGCTTTATGGGCCCCCTTTAAGGCTGGCGGAGGCATTTCCCGTCCAGCGTGAGCAGTTCCGTCGAGAGCAACGTTGGCGCCTCCGCGCGGATCCCTCCGCGCGGTTATCTCGCTACCATCTCGCTCCCTCTCCGCTCAGTGGCGTGGTGCGAAAATGCCTCGCTGGGGCGCACGGGGACGGCAGCCTCGGCGGCGGCGAGAGCGGTGGGAGGGGGTCGCGGGGGGGTTGAGGTGAGGTGGCGGCGGGCAGAGGGTGTGTTTTTTTTTCTTTTCCCTGCAGAGCGGGGGTTTGTAAACCAAAGGCAAACAGTGTCCCCGTGGGCCGCGTGCACTTTTTTTCTTGTCCCGGTGCGCAGAGGGCAGCCTAGTGCCTGAGAGGAAACAGTGGAGGCAGCAGGGCAGGTCACCCGGGCGTCGGCAATTATATTGCGGCCCAGCCGGCGCTCGCTGGGAGAGGCCAGACAGGCGGTGATCGCGGGGACTGGGTGAGGTCCCGAGACCCGCAACGGAGGCGGCGCGAGGCCGAGGCGGCGGGGACAGGAGCCGGGCATGAGTGCCCAGTAGCCGAGCGCCCGCGGCAGCCGAGCCTGAGAGGCGACGCGCGGGCGGACGGCAGCAGCAACGTAACGCGGCGGCTCCGGCCGCTGCCCCAGAGGTCCCTGCGGCAGTGCGGCCGCGCCGAGGCGCGCTCCCTGCCCGCTCCGCTCCGCTCCGTGCTGCCCCGCCCGGGGCCTCCCTATTTCGGCCCCGGGCCGCAGCCGCTGCCGCTCTGATGAGCTCGTACTTCGTGAACCCGCTGTACTCCAAGTACAAGGCGGCGGGCGAGGCCATCAATCCCACTTACTACGACTGTCACTTCTCGCCTGAGGTCGGCGGCCGCCACGCCGCCGCCCTGCAGCTCTATGGCAACAGCGCCGCCGGCTTCCCGCACGCGCACCCGCACCCATCGCCGCCGCCCGCCGGGCCGGGTTGCGGTGGTGGGGGCGGCCCGGGCCCCGGCCAGGACTACTTCCACCCCGGCGGAGCCAGCCCGGTCGCAGCCTACCAGGCCGTCCCCCCTCCTCCTCCTCCGCATCCTCCGCCTCCCCCCTGCGGCGGGATTGCCTGTCACGGGGAGCCCGCGAAGTTTTACGGATACGATAACTTACAGAGACAGCCGATTTTTACGACCCAGCAAGAGGCCGAGCTGGTACAATATCCTGACTGTAAATCGTCTAGTGGTAATATTGGCGAGGACCCAGACCACTTAAATCAGAGTTCGTCTCCTTCTCAAATGTTTCCCTGGATGAGACCGCAAGGTTGGGACGCAGTAGTTTTTTAATTTTTTTAAGTGGGGAGAGGGGGTGAAATCTGCTTTCATCTCACGTTCTAGCTTTAAAACTGCATTTTCCTCTTCCTCTCCTTTTCCTTCTTATGTAGCTACAGTGGCTCTTATTCATAAAGTAACACAGACTTTTCCCCTTAAAATAGAAACCACGAAAAGATGATGGGGGCAGAATAATTGTGAAGACCTCTCTATCTCTCTTGCCTGCGCGTCTATATATTTATATCAGCTAAAGAGAACTGTGCATATTTCATCCCTTAGACCCATGCCAGAAACCTCTACCAACCGGCAGAGGCACCATTACATTTTTAAAAACGTTTATTTTCCTCTTTTTTTTTTTTTTAAAATCAGCAGCTCCTGGTCGACGAAGAGGGAGACAAACCTATAGTCGTTTCCAAACCCTAGAGTTGGAAAAGGAATTCCTTTTCAATCCTTATCTGACCAGAAAGAGAAGAATCGAGGTTTCCCACGCCCTGGCCCTCACCGAGAGACAGGTAAAAATCTGGTTCCAGAACAGGAGAATGAAATGGAAAAAGGAGAACAACAAGGACAAATTCCCGGTTTCCCGACAGGAGGTGAAGGACGGGGAAGCTCAAAAGGAAGCCCAAGAGCTGGAGGAAGACAGAACTGAAGGCCCGACGAGTTAACTTTTACCTTGACATTTGTACCACAGACGAGTAAAGATAGCGATCAACACATGCTGGTGGACACCACCAATTTTCTTTGTTGGAAGGACTTTACCTGTATTTCAAGCTACCTTCATGTCACTGCTCTTGAGGTTTCTGCGCTGTGAGAGGGATTTGGGTGTTAAAATGTTTCTTGTATCGTATAGAAACAGTCCTTGAGCTGCCCTATATAAGGGTCATTTGATACTGACTTTATAGCAAAATTTTTATAATGGTAGTTTTTAATGTCTGAGCTGGTGATTTGCCTCGATAACATAAACTTCCTAATGATTTAGCACTAAATGAATATAAAATAACTTTATTAATCAAGTGCACTTGAACATTTTAAATTTTTTCTTTATGGTGAGTAAATTAAAAGAAGTCTATTAATTTTTTTTAAAAAATTATGCCTGCAGAATATTTACTTTATTTTACTTGATTAAAATGTATTATTTATGTATTTTTATCTTTGCTTTTATAATGGTTCAGGTGCCTTTTGTTTACTCCTAAGAGGTTTCCTTATTTTGTAAACGTAGTATCTCTGGGAAAAGTCTGGGCCAAATATTTGAAAAGCACATGTTAACTGAAGAGTGTAATGTGTAGTCCTGGTTCTGCAGCTTCCTTAAGTTTGAGGAAAATGTTGGGCCAGTGACAAAAGTTCAGGGCAATGTCAGAGTTGACATTTAATAATTTTCCTATAGCCTATACAAATTATGACAATTTAATAATCTAGAGTGAATGAATACTTGAAAAGCCAATTATAACATTTTCATTCATTAACTTTTCACTCCGGCAAGTCGCTTTGTAGAATGCCTCTGCTTTCTCAAATTCCTTTCGTTTTGAACTGCGTTTGGTATCCACTGAAATTGTTAGTTCTCAATGCTGTGGCTGCCGCTGTGATTCTGTTTTTTGAGTAGGTGCCATATTTATTTGTATTTCCTTTGCTTTGTTTGCATGCTCATTTTGATCCAACTTGCTGTGTGCATCTCAGATGTCGGTTGGTACGTCCTCTGTTGTTCTCCAGGATGGCCTCACCATTTGAAACAAGCCCTGAGAGCAAATACAGAAAAATCTGAGTGTAAACAACCACTCCAGAATATAGCTAACTCCTTAATAAAGAAATGATTTTTTCTAGAGCTAGTGTCTTTGAGCGCCACAAATAACCCTTTTCCTGAGTCAGGAACAATTGCCTTTGCTCACATGAAGGCAACGTTCTGCTAAAGCTTCTATTTGAGAAAAAAGAGGTCAGGGTTACATGCATACATGCTATAGAAATAAAGAACTACAGGGTGGGGGGAAACTCACTCATTCTAGAGAGGGCTGGCAAGGTTACCCTAGCTTCATCTTGCTCTAAATAACCTTGCTAAGATACTGTGAAAGCTTTGAACTTCACAGAGGACTCAAGTTGTAGGCCCAGTGGGGGATGACTGAGAGTCCAGGTTACACCACAGTTGATTCTGCTGAGCCTGCACTAATGCTGGGGTTTGGGATCTGTTATTAACAAGATATCCATTTTCCATTTGAGGCTGCTCCTGCAGCTGCCATTTTATGACAGAAGAGAAGGGGGAAGAGGGGCAAAAGAGGAGATATTCAAGTAAACATTTTTCCCTGCAAAGAGAAAGCACCTTTGTCAGGTAGATATTGAAGAGCTCTGCTTTTTCTAGATGCCTTTATTTTAAAAAGAGGTACATTTAATTTCCACAGTGACATTTATTGCACAGGTAAGTAAATGGAATCCTACAGTTTTAGGGCTGGATCATACCTTCAAGCGTGGGTGGGCTGTTTGTGTGCTTCTTCAAGGACCAAGGAAATGTCACTGATTGGGGCAGAGGCAAAGCACCACCTGACTTTCTATCCAGGGAAGAGACGATGGCTGTGGCCTTTGCTGACCTGAGCCAGGAAAGACAATTTTAAGTCATGGGTGGTAGTGTGGTTCAGGGCTTAAGAAACATTTGCAGGAGAGGAGACAGCTGCAAACGTGCATGCTGGATTTGGAAACATTTTGCTCTCTGTGCTGCCTGAGACACTGTTGGCTGATATAGAGCAAGGATACCAAGTGCCTGAAAGCGTAACTAGGAAACAGCCTGTGGGAGAGTGGGGGGTAAGCTGGCCAGAGACTACTGGCTAACCTCCAGCTGCCCTCCATGTAAGGGATTCCTCTATGAGCAAAATTTGCTGTCTCCCACTGAAGAATACTCCCCAAATATCACTTCTAGAACCACTGATATGAGCGAGACTTATCAGGCGGGGAACCTGGTGCATGGATGGATGGGGAACTCTAGAAGGACGCGGTGGGTGAGAAATGCCCTTATTTCCTGTTCTGTGCTGCTCTGGAAGTGCTGTACCTTCTGGCCCCGTCATTCCCCTACCACATACTAAAATTGTAGTTCACGTACAAAAAACATATCTTGCAATTACTGGTGTATTTGCACATATACAAATTTGATTACTTTTTGGTATAGACTTGGTGGGTTTGTATATATACATAGATTACACACGTGCAGAAAGTGTTGGTAATAAATGTCGGTATGTTTCCTTTTGTAGCTGAGAAAAGCATAGATTTGTCTCCTAATAAAGAGCTTGGGGAATTACACATCACATACACTCACCACCTTCTTTCTTACAGTGGCTAGAAATCACTCATCATGGTGTTTCATGCAGACAGACTCACAGTGACAAGCCCAGTAGATGCCCTTCTAATTGGCTCAAAACATCGGAGGGGTGCGGCTAATGGAGCAAACATTTTTTGCTGCAGAAATTTGCATAAACTTTCAGAGAACCGCATACAAACCCAGGCAACTGCTTCTCTTCCCTGGACTGCTTAGGGAATCTGCTTAGAGAGGTTTGTAAACCGTTTAGAGAAAAATAGGACACTGTAATGTTAACATTGAATGAAAGAACCACGCCTTTTAAATGATTTAGGTTCTCTGTTTGCAAGGACCAAAAACAAAAGAGGGTGGGAGTTTCAATAGTTCCTAGAGAGAAGTCAGTTCAGGGATTGCCACTTTGTGATGTTCCACAAAGCCCAACACATCCCTTATCTTTGCACTGGGTGGAGTGCAAATATAGCTGCCTTTTCAGTGCAAGGAATCTTTTCCCAGCCCTTCGTTCCCAAGCTGAAAAGGAGGGTCATAAAGCTCTGCTTTTATTTGAGTAGAGGGGAAGAGGAAATTTGACATTTGAGATTATTTCTCAGAAAATTTTAGAATTGAACAATCTGTTCAGTTCCACATGAATAGACCAGTGTAAAGTTCTAGCTTGGGAGGACCCAACAACTTGCCCCATTTCCTTCTATAATTAAAAACATTGTTCTATTATTCTTTAGTGGAGAATGTATTGCTATTTTACATCCAAGCGTGTCCTCTGCTTCCCCAGTGCTTGCTGAATCCTTGGGCATCTGGGGGTGGACAGGGGAAGAGAGAGAACATTGTAAAGGACCCTGGCTACTCTATGGTTCCGTTCAAAAAAAGCTAAAACCCACTGATTTTTTATAGAAAGAATATCATACTTGCTGGCAGATGTCAACAGAAGTCCCTTAATCAGAAACATCCAAAGTCATGGGAAATTTTTCAAGAAATACAAATGGCCTGCTACAGACGGTGCTGGGCACTTACTGCTTAGGTGCACATCCACTTAGGTACTTACTGGGAGTGAGGATGTTAATAACTGAGAACTTACACATAGACATCCAATGCAAATATTTACAAACATATTACTAGAAGTCCAAAGACAGTGCCCTTGAAAAAATGGGTGGGGTATTTCTTTTAGGTAGGCAGGCTCTGAAGTCTGGATGGCCATGCCCATGCATTAATGGTGAGGGGAATGCTAGGACTAGCCAAGGACATTTACTTTCAAGCTGAGGTTCACTGGGGCAGCACCTATCAGAAGTGCAAAGGAAATGTGACTCCTACCTTTGGGAAAAAAAAAGACTTTTTTTAAAAAGAATGAAATGGGAGTTGCTCTTTCCCTGAATTAATGAATCCGGTTTTCAATATTGTATTGAGCAGGTTTTTCAATGGACAGACATTTGGAGGCAAGGAAAGAAAGAAACGAGAATTAAATTCCATACAAATGAGAATTGCACTTAGGGGAGAATTCAAAGAAAGGGTTTCAGAGGGGATCCAGAAAGATTGCTTTTCTTCTAACTCAGGACTGACCAAAAGGATATTTCTACTGAGATAAAGACCAGGCATTGGGAGCTCAAAAAAAAATTTTTTTTTTTTGAGAAGTTGACAAGTATCTAAAACCATTCTCACCCAGCCTTTGAGCTCTGGGGGTGGACAGGGGAAGAGATATACCATTTTTTAAAACTCTTGCTGCTGTTATGGTTCCCTCCAAAAAAAAGTTAAAACCCACTGACTTTTTGTAGAAAGAATATTACACTCTCCTACCGTAGAAACCCCAAGAAATGGGAGGGACCCCAATCTATGTTGAAGAGGGTTTAGGAAGAAGCGTGGGATTTCTTGGCCTGCAGAGCACAGGTTTTCTGTGCAAGATCACTGGGGCTGGCTTGCCAGGAGAAGAGAGGGGCAAAACCCAAAAGTGCCGGGCTGCCTCCTGGGGCTGGCCTTTCTGTACGGGGAGGAGAATCTGAGTGTCACCCGCCTCCCCAGGAAATCTGGCGGGTGGTGACTGCCAGGATCACCAATCCAAGTGCCTGGGAAGTACACTACACTCATTTCCCCTCTAACACAACGCCAAATTGAGCAGCTGTTTAGAGGCATACCAAAACAAAACAAAAATATTCTTAGAAAAGGTAAGAAGAGTCAAGAATCATGGACGGAAAAGTGGCAGAGAGAGTAGAGGAATGGAATATAGAGAAAGAAAGACAGAGGAGGGAGGGAGGAAGGAAGGAAGATATGAGAGAGAGAGAGAGAGAGAGAGACCTGGAGGGATGGAATGAGGGAGAAGGGGTGAAAAGGGAGAGAGAAAGTGGAGGGGGGGAGGGAGAAAGTAGGGGGAGGAGAAAGAAACTGGGGAAAGAGGGAGAAAGTGGGAGGGAGGGAGAGAGAAAATGGGAGGAGGGAGAGAGAAGAGAAGAGAATAGAAGAGAAGAGAGAAAGAGGAAAAAAACATGGCGCTTGCAAGCTGTACGTGCAAAATCCGCAAGGAATTGCAGTAAATTCCTTTTTGTTTGAAGAAAATTTACAACTTGGTAATAGACCTTTTTATGACCTATTTGCGGTCGTCATTGGCTGCGGCTGGTCATGTGCAGGCGCCGCTCGCCTTCACGGCCTTTTTCCTGATTTCCCAGGCGAATTTCACCCCCCCCCCACACCCCCATTCTGCCTTCCTAGAGCCTCACCCCCTCTTTTTCTAACCTTTGTCTCTGCAGAGGTGGGCTACAGTCGCCGGCTGCGGGAGTGCGGGCTCCGAGGCGGCCTCGGTTCCCACCCGGTGCCCAACTTGGCCCCACTGCCGCTTAGCTCCGGCTGCGGCACAGCGGCCTCCGGAGCCGGCGGGGAGCCCAGCGGGCGGGAGAGCCCGGAAGGAGCCCCAGGCGCCGAAGTCCCCGCCGGCGCCGACACCACCCGCCAAGAGCGGCCGGCCTACTCCGTGTAGCCGCAGCCCTGCGGTTCCAACGGGGTTCCTTCTCAGACTTCGCGGGTCCATACCACTCAACAGGGCCTGTGGACCGACAGCACCTAATGGATTACAGCAGCCTCCCTGGCCGACCTCCGCCTCCAGTTCGGCAGCCTCCGGGTAAGAGTCGCACCTCCTAGCGCCCCAAACTGCCACTGAGGAGCTTGGGGCGCCCATCCCCTTGGGCAATTCGGTGAATCCGGCCCGACCTCCTACATTTCCCCGGGACCTGGGGTTAGCTGTCTGTGCCCCTTGTTCACGCCAACTCTGAGAGATCTTCCCTGGGGGTCCCGGGTGGGGTCCCGCTGAGCTCAGAAGTCGAAGGGAAGCCTCATCTCTCCTGAAGATCCTGAGAAATGGATAGCCGCAGACAAGATCCCACTGCCTGGATCGAAAGCCCCTCAATTCCCATCCTGGGGAATGTGTAGGTAGTTCCTGGATGTCTCAGCTGTGCTGGGGTCCCCTAAAGGCACTCTATAGTATAGTGTTCTGAGGTTTGTCTGTGGTCAGAGGTACCTGGGAGGCAAACAGGTGTTTTTTTGTAGGTTGGGGCTTGGGATGGGGGTGGGGTGGGTTCTGTGCACCTAGGATGTGCTTGGTTTGTTAATCTAGGCTTTGGTGGGTGATGCTGACTAATTTCTTGGGTCTATGGTTTATTGGGCCTTGTGTATGAGATGGAATTTTAAATATTTTAAATTGCTTTATAGTTCTTAGTGAATTCTTGTAACAAGTAAAAAATGGTTCCTCTCACACCTAATAATTTGAAAGGTGAATTTGGATTGTTTTATGTCACAAAATGGATGCATTTGGGGGGGGGAAGGTTGTAGTATCAGGAAATATAGGGTTCAGGGCCTGGGTTACAAACTTATTAGACATTCCAGAAATGCGAAGTATGTGTATGTTCAAACATCGCGTGTGTTTCTTATTTGCCAGAGTAGAAAACGGGTATTTTGCTCTCTAAATGTGCTGTCGTGTTGTTGCTTTGCCTACAAATCAATATTCTATAGCAACATTTCCCCCTCTATTTCAAAATTACTGAAATGAAACATTAAACATTGTGAGCCAAAAGAAAATCTTCACAGAAAAAAAAATGCTATTTTCTCACACCGAATTTGAACGGTAGGTACTTGAGGACGTAGTTCTCAAATGCTATTGCCTGTTTACGCATAGACGCATAGTAAAATGTTAAAACCTTTGGACAATCTGCCGCATTGCGCATGGCGTGGACTGCGCATCGCGAAGTATGATCGCCAAAGCATCCAGTGGCAAAATCTAACTTAATGTATCCCCAGCTATTCCAGTATAATCGTGTTGTCTGTAAAGGCATATCTAAACAATAAATGACATCCTTGTAGAAAGGTATTTTTAGTAATTAACGATGAAATCACGCTAGTTTCAAAAATGGAGGGCCACAATTTGTGGCCAGCTAACGTCTAAGGAACTATCCCGGATCACTATGATCTCTCACAAATAAAACATTCCGAGTGATTTTTTATTTTAGAATGTCCGTATTTTGTAACTATTTTTTTTACTAAAGTACAATGACTGTTAAGATGAATCTTTCATATTAGTAAACAGCGTTAACAATTGAAAAAGCAGGGCCCCAGTCAGGGACTTCCAGGCCCTTCCTGGCAGCTCCAGAGTCTAAGGAGCCCCTAAATTGGCTGTAACCAAGGTGGGGGTGGGGAGGAACTAAGTCCATGATGGCCAAGCCCTGGTGTTCAGAGCTGTGGTTGCTTTTCTTTGGGTTCGGTGGCTGGGTGCAGCCAAGTGACTAGGAACCTGGGCAGGCTGCAGGTCAAATTATGCAGCAGAGGGTGATGTCACGGGCAGATAGACTAAAGGGCTCTTTTAAAGCCCGTGGTAGCATTAACAGTTATTGGAACTAAATGGCTGACTGCATCTAAACTGCATCTAAGGAATAATCTGCAGATCACATTTGAATTCAGGCCACTTATTTCTCCAGGAACTAGTTAACGCTTTTGCCACTGCCGGAAATGCCCCCGTTGCCTCTGTTAACCAATGAAAAAATTAAACGAAATAAAAAGCACTTGTATCCTTTGAGCTCACAAGCTGGGGATTGTAACTTCTAGGGTCCTTTGCCTGAACCACTATCCGTTTATACATCAGGGATCTAGCCCATGGCACATCCAGGCCTTGTTGTCTACGGGTCACGCTGCGATCTGGGCTTGCGCTCTCTCCTAGGACCAGGAAAAAAAGCAGCAAAGCTCGCTATTATAAATGTGGCCAAGCACCAGGGCTGAAAACCAAACGTGTTTTCCTGTCAGATGCTCCTCCAAATAAATATATTTCGCCAGAATTTTGTTATCTGAGCTTGAGAAGCAAGGGAAATCAGAACAAAGACAGTATTTCACTCTGGAATGGCAGGCAGCTGTTAGAGGTATTTCAGGCCTTGCCGCAGTGCGGCCGCGGGGCAGGGCACGCGGGGGCACCGGAAGCTGGGGAGAAGCCACCAAGAACTCGGAATTCTGATTTAAGTCCAATTTAGGGTCATTTTTCCGGAATTGGTCTGAACATATACCCTCCTTCTAGAAACTGGTCCCTTAGACTGCAGAATGAAGAGGCTGTGCTCTCTGAACACTGGGTGGTTTTCCTCCTGCCTTGATTAGCGACTCAGGAGACGCCGTGCACTAGATGTGAAATTGCTGGTCCAAATGACAACCTTGAGAGTGTTCACTGGCAACATGGCGACTGTGCTGAGTCTGCGGAACAGGGCTTGCAAATCAGAAAGGATGGTTGGCGCTTTTATTACAGATTTTTCTGAAAAAGAAAAGTATGTTTCCTGCCTTTTTGATATAGGGTGTCTAAGCGCTGCTGCAGACAGGCGCTGAAGCAGAGCACTGTATGGGGCATCACACGCACAGGTACAAACCGCCTGCCACCCACGCTCTACCAGCCTCTGGCGCATGTGCAGTGAAATAGCCTAACCGGGTATCCAACCAGTAAAGCACGATGGGGGGAGGGGGCGAGTGGACTCAGAGCAGGAAAATATAACCCGATCTCTCCACTCCTCCCTCCCTTAGGATTCGCTACTCATCTTTGTTTTATTCCAGCCTTCAGTCTAAATATAGCTAAACATCTTGCCCTTGACTAGGTTATTTTCAATTATCTTTACTAACCACCCGCCCCAATTTAAATCTGTACTTTAGAAACAGTCAGCAAATAAGAGTTAGTGGCCAAAGGGAAATAAAATCTTCTTACAAGAAAGAACATTTTATATCTGTGATTCTCGGGGAAGTGTATAGATATTTTTCAGCCTGATGCCTCTGTTTTGGGAAAAGGCCTTTCCTTTTGGCGCCTGTTCAGATGGCCAAACTTCAGGCCAGTCCCTCAGCCGGACCATTCCCCGGATCTTGTTACGCCAGCGCAACATATTCGAGGGGTCTGCGGGGTCCAGCGGCTCAGCAGAGAGCGGTCAAATAAATAAATGAACAGAAAAACTGGAGGATTTTCCTTCTGGGTTCTCCTAATTAATGGGGGATGCATTAATGGCAATAGAAGGCAGCCTCACAGACCTCTTGACATCTCGGGCCGCCTCTGGGGACACACCGAACGAGGAGCTCACAGCCTCGGTGCAGAGAGAGCTCCGCGTACACGAAGAAACTTGGGCGTGGAGTATCGGCTGGTGCCTTCCTTCTGCTCAGCTGTCTGGCGCCTTGTCCAGGAGGAGGCGCTGTAGGACAAGCATCTCGCGGCTGCAGCGTTGCCTGAGTTGCCCCGGACGCGAGCAAGAAAGCGAGCAGGCGCGGGCGCGGGGCGGCGGGGAGGGGGGAAGGACTCGTGACGCAGCTCTTCTTTCTATCTACCCTCCACCTATGCTCTCAAAGTGATTTCCGCCTCTGGGGAGGGTCACAGATGGGTTACCTCCCTTCTTTCGCCTTCCCGGAGGGGGCGCGATGGGCGCGATTTTCGCGCGCTTGGTCTCTAAAAGCAGGAAACTTGGGTTCCGAGGAAGGGCAAGCCACGCCCAATCCACGAGGTTACAAAGAGCGTCCTAATGCTGGGCTGCTGTTCTTAACACTTGACCTTCCCACGATCCCTGGTACCCTGAGTGGGCGCCCTTGAAAAGCACAGCGTTTAATGGCCAGCTGATGAGCCTTGCTCTGGTTCACCTGGAGCAAGGCCTGCTGCGTCCTGGCATCCCCACGGGGTTCCCTCTGAGAGTCAGGGCGAAATTTACTGACATTTCAGCTTGAGAACTCTGTAGATACTCATCTCTACCACTTTTTCACACCACCCACACGCCCTCCTTTCACCGCTTCCATTTCAGGGCTTTAGTGGGTTCCATGGGGCATTTCTTGCACTAGCAGAGGCACCCACCTTCAACAACAAGCTCCAACTCCATTGGATCCTCCATTGTCTTCTGGCAATGCAGTTTTTCTCCCTCTTTTCCCTATTTTAGTGTGATTCTCAATGAAGGCCTGCGTTTAAATCTTGTTTATAATGTAGATTCCTGGGTCTCACTCGAGATTTCTTACTAAATCGTAATGTCCAGGGCCTACATTTTGTAAACAGTCTTTCTCCAGGGCAATTAGAAATGTACACTTACATATGAGAATACTTGGTCAAGGGTCTCTTCTGCTTTTATGGTTATTGTCTCCAGGGACCAAGTTCTGCCTACCACTCAGGAACCCCCATTGTTCCCAAGGCTCACCCCCTAATTGGGTTTTCTAATATAACTATCCCATAGGTTGAATAACTTTACAGTTAGGGAAAGGGACATTTATCCCTTGCTAAGTGGGAGATATTAAAGAAGTAAATAGGTTCCCACTGCTGTGGATCAAATCATTAACACTTACCTGTTGTGTGGCTTTGGGCAAGTAGGGCAAGATCTCTGGACCTGTTTCCTCATTTGAAAAGTAGGGATAATGAGAGTACCTTAAAGTGTTATGAGAATTTTTACTTACATTACACTACTATTGTCAAACACTATTCGAACTGCTTTACATACATTAACTCACTGGTGATTTTACTTAAAACTGTTTTAGCACATAAGCATTCAATATGTGTTTGTTATCATCACTATCTCTTTTCTGCTTACCAATCAGGCCTAGAATTTTAAAGCTGAAAGAGACCTAATTCATTCACTCAATCCTTGAATTCTACAGAGAAGACAGACCTACGCTTGGTCACATAGAAAGTGGCAGACCCAGGAGCACATAGTTCTCGGACTCTTCCTATTGCCGTAGCGGGCCTTATAGACCCTGCCCCCTTGGGTCTCAGTGTCTGACACCTGTCTACAGGTATACTTCAGGGCCATACTCAGGTAGAAAGTACCCCTAGCTTCTCAGTGGGCAGAAGTCAGGTAGAACAGGTCTCACAACCACATAGACTCATCTGTAACTCCTACAGAGAGCTTTAGGCCTTGCCAGAGAACAGCTTCACTGTCCACTTCCTGAAGTAACCTTCACTACCACCTATCACTCACACCAACCAAGGCAAGAACTCTCTTTTATAGCCCCAGGAAAAATACTCTTGAAATTCAGTCTCCTGAAATTTGGGGAAGGGCAGAAAAGCAAAAGACCAGTGGGCAACAGTGCCCTACTCCTTAATCTGCTTGTGTTCCAAGATCTAGGTTCCAGGGCCATGGCTGAGCCATAGTTTCCAGCTTGGGCCCTAGTGATAAGAAGGTGTGTCTTTGAGGGAACTTCTCCCCAAAATCTTCATCAGCCCTTCCAAATTTTTGAGATTTCTGTATCTTTTTACAATAGTTATGTAAATACTACCTCAGGCTACAACACACACATGCATGCACCCCCTGAAATCAAGTTCCACCCCCTTAGTCCTGGCTTCCCTGACTTCTGCCAATAGATTTTTTTCTGTGAGGGCTTCCACAACCCTTGGCTAAGATGCTTCCCTTGGTTTAATCAGGAATATACCTGGGTCATATTTTCTCTCAAAACACACAATCTCTTCTGCTGTCAACCATTTCAGGTAGAGTTTGTCCCATGGCATAGGGCAGTGCTATAACCCCCAGCCATCCCCAACTTCTGTGCCATATAACCTCCATTCTTGCTTCTCAAAGGACTTAGCCACCTCAGATCTTGGGACCTCTGGAGCCATTCCAGCTCCTGCCCCAGGAGGTCCTGCCCCAGGGCTCATTCTTTGGATCTCATCTCTCACTACTGAAGTTTTCTTCCAGAGTCACCTTTTTTTCCCAGAGGACAGAAGCTAAAGTTCCAATGAGTGGATTCCACTTTGTGAGGGTAACAGAAGTGTTCCTTTTTCACTGATAGAGCAAAGTGCCAGGAACTATGGAGTCATTTCTTTCCTGCTTGGGACTCCCAAATCAGCCCTTATTTAGTTCCAGTCCCAGCATGTGTCCCCAAGTGCCAGGCCTGAGCAGGCTCCTTTCTCCCTTTGTCCCTAGCCTAGGGAGTTCCTCTAAAGTCCCATCCACACTTCTTCTGCTTGTGCAGATGTTTAGTTTAAGGGGAGAGCTTAATACCATCTCTGGGCAAGAAACCTCCTAAAAGTCAAGATCAGAATACTCTTTCCTGGGACCACATAGTAGGGGCCCTTAGGGTGGGCAAAAGGCAGACCTCATTACATTTGGAGTGTAGCTGATGCCTCTTGGGGTCCCTTCCTACTCTTCTCCTTCCCTAGAGCTGTTCTGGCTTCTGTGTCAGGAGGAGCCCTACAAGGGCTCTACCTCATGGGAGCTCTCTGGGAGGAATTTCCAAAACTGGCTCTTTACAGACAAACAGGGAGGGACAGTGCCTATAGTCTCACATGACCCAGCAACTAATTCCATACAGGTTTTTAAGAAGGCTTCAGGCTCTGGCTGGGTAGCTCAATAGGTTAAATAAAGCATTATCCCAACATGTCGAGGTTGCAGGTTTGATCCCCGGTCAGAGCACATACAATAATCAACCAATGAATGTATAAATAACTGAAACAACAAATCAGTCTCTCTTCCTCTCATCTCCTTCCTCCCTTCCTCTCTAAAAATCAATAAAGAAAATAGAAGACTTCAACCTTTCCTCCCCTACCTTCTCTTTCATAACGACTACCACCACCATTGAAAGTCATTGGGAAAACCCCAACAAATGAGCCCAAACTAGTCTGCTGTCCCCCCTGGTGCGTGAAGTTCTTACTAGTCAGAGTTTGTTCTTCCTAGTTCCCACTCTCTCATTCTCTACAGAAGCATACGACATTTGGGGCTGGGGGTGGGGGTGGAGGTGGGCAAAGGAAGATTGAAGGAAGGTAGACACTCTCACCTTAATCATGTTTCCTGGCTGTCCTAAGATTATAAAGTAATTGAAAATGTCTGCTTCATTGTCTTCTTTTCTTTCTCATTTGCCCCCTATGCATAGCTAGTTACTTTTCTGTTATTATTTAAATATATAGAATAGGCTGTTTAATTTTATTCCTCTTCTCTAAGCTGTAGTAAAGACTGCAAACTAGTCCCAATCACCATTCTTTATCATTCATTCAAAAAATACCTACTGAACTAGCTAGGTGCTAGGCATTGTTTCAAACACCACCCACTCAGCCTGGTTTTCTCCTTACTTCACCTCACCCCTTAAAAAGTTCATCACGATTGTTCAGAAAGCCATACAGCCCTTGATTAATTCTGTTTTATTAACATAAAGAAAGCTTTTTCATCCCCTCAAACTTTATTTTTTACTTTGGTTTCACAGGGACTAATTTTGAAGCTGATCACCTAGTGCTAACAGAGTAAGAAACCATTTTTTAAAGGATTAATCTTTACTCCTTTTAAAAACAGATGCTGCCAACTATAAAAGAAAAGATCCTCCTAAAAAAAAATCCTCCAAAGTGATTAATAGGGGGAAAATGGACAAGTGGATATCATCCAGTCTGGGCTCACAGCCCCCTGCTTTCTAGCTAATGAAAGTCAAATCAGGAAATGGGTTTAGAAATGCATGGAGAATAGGTGGAAATTAGGATGCAAAGAAATCTTTCTAGAGAGAGATCTCTTTCATGGGTTTGCTGGGACTTGCTGGTGAGACCTTTTGCAACTGAATTTTATTTAGAAATCATGTATGTATGTGTGCTCTACAAATCTACACAGAACATCTATTATTTTAATCAGAATCATAAAAAACCACACATTCTCACACTGCTTGGTGGCAACTCTGGCAGCCTATGGAAGGATGCTGGGGATCCGTTCTTTGTACTTACTTCTGCTGAAGTGAGCTGGGCATCTTTCCCACCCTACCTCCCCCAAGCATAGAATGTTACACTCTCAGGTAGGGCAGCCATCAGGCCCAAGATCCTTTTCTGACTTTCTCAGCAGGAAATCACCCTCCCCCCTGTTCTCTTAGGCTTTCCTTCTGGTGGGAGTGGCCATCCAGGAGTGGGAGGGGGAGGACCCACCCAGGTTTGGGCCCCAGATTATGAGCACTGAGCTCTGTGGTTGGGGCACTGTGCGAGTGGAGACAACTAACTTCCTGGGCTTGGGTTCCTTGAGAGCCTCGTTTGCTTCCTCACACCCTCTCCCCTTCACACTATTGCTGTTTTATTGTTTTATAACCTTCTTTAGAGCTTCAGTTACCAAAGATTCCGATGGGGCTATTCTCCACTTTCTCACTTGACCAAACCCCAAGTCTTGCTGTTTTAAGCAGTTTGGTCACTTGCAAAGGCTTTCCTTTCAGATCTAAGCAAATTATAGAAACCTCTAGGCATGTGGCTACCTTCAACTTTGCTGAGCCCTTCCACAACAATACAGAGCCAAGTGTTAGCTCCAATTGCCACCCCACCCCCAAGCCCACCCAGCCTCTCCCAGTCACTCTTTTTTCTATTGAAGCTTGAACAAAATCTCAAATAATCTCAGGTATAAACAAGCAAAAAGTTGCCTTTGACTTTCCTCTTTATTTATTTACCAGATCTAGAGCTAGAAAGTTGATTGAAATAAAGGAGTTGAAGGTACTCACAGTGAATGCAGCCAAAGAATCATAAGACATGCCCACCAACCAGCCTTTTCCAAATTGTACTATCTCCCAACTTAAACAGACGTCTCTGAAAAGATGCTATTTGAAAAGCCTGGGGTATTGATATGAATATGACCCCCTTGCATCCTGGATATTTGGAACTATTTAAATGTGGGGGAACAGTTGCAGTGAACCTTTATTTAGTGAATAAAAGTTTAAAGCCAAAGGTTATTTATGGTTCTGCAGAGATGGGACCTGAATGGCTATTTACGAGCACGTGATTCCAATAAACTTTGTTTTATGGCTTGAGAGTTGACAAGCCAAAATATAATTCCCACCATAAATTAGGTTAAGAGCATACAAGTGCAGATGCTTGGATCCTGGAGCAGCGATAGGAGAGTGAGAGGTTCCAGCTAGCGCCCGGCTCAGAAGGAGGCACTTTACTCCCAGCTCCCCTACCCACTAGAAGAGAAAACCAGTAAGTCATTTACTACTTTTTCCAGGACAGCTCCAGGGGTGGGGGATTTCTCTGCCTCTGTTTTTCACTTGGGGTGGGAAGAAGTCCCATCAAAGTTAATTCTAACTTTAGCCTAAACCTAAATTAACAAATAGAAGGAGAATCCCGATTTTCTTCTCTCTCTCTGGACACAGAAAAGTTAGGAATTGAGGGTTCCCAATTCACAAGAGGGACTTAGTGTCTCTCCTTTCTCCATATGGAGCATCTGTTTCAGAAGTGGAGTAAGACAGTGGTAGTCTTGGTGGAAAGAGAAAGGATGAGGATAGATATGGCTTCGCCTCTAAGATTTCTCAGAGAGAATTGCCATACTAGAATAAAACTAGGAGACTGAAAAGTTAAAGCTGGATACCAGCCCCTGTGAGGACCACTGCTTTGTAAGATTGCTTTGTGGTTCCTCCAGCTGCAATGCTGACAAAATGATGCCATATCCATAAAGCTGGATAACAATCTAAAGAATTGCCATTTACCTTGAAAACCATTCTCCTCTTAGGTTATCATTTGAGTCCGCATTTCCCTTGGAAACTGCTCTTTGTTTTGAATTGGAGTATTAGTGGGAAGGCGAGTCCCAGCCTTGGCTGGTCCTTCTTTGGGAAGAAGACAGGTTTGGGGGGCGCTAGTTTGGGGCTGGGGGATTTGAAACCAATTTGAAACTGGAAAAGGAGGCTGAGTTGCTCCCAACGCAAGACAGACAGGAAGCTGGGGCTGCGGACAGATGCAGCGACTGCCCCCTCCCCAGTGGACCTGCGCCCACCCAGCCGATTCTGCATAAGGAAACACAACAAAGGCCCATTTTCTCCTCGCTTCCCGTGTTCCCACTGGGGAAACCCTGTTACAAGCAGTCTGAGTCTGGCCAAGCAACCAGTAAGGTTTTGCCCATGGGTGCGTGGAGTGGGGGTGGTGATGTGGCCATACTCTCCTACTCCGCGGGTCTGCCCTTGAGGACTGCGCTCTCTGCTCCGCGGAGAACTTGGCGCAGTTCCTGGGGGCGGACACCCAAAGCGGGGAGGTCTGGGTATTGGTGGGGATGTCTGGGCCTTGTCATTTTTCTGTGTTACATCTATCTCTGCTTTATTACACTGGGGAATTTAAGTGACCCCCGTTTTTATTGCAACAGGTTCGGGACCAGGAAAGACCACTGCTGTAAGTACCTTCCCGTTTCTTCCGAATTGCGAAGAGGCGGTGTTGATAGCTGGGGAGGTGGTGGGCAAGGGCCGAGCCAGGGGAGTGGGCGGGTGGAAGACCGGCCCTGCCTCCCGGGGCCTCGCGATGGGAGGGGAGCTCGCTTTGGAGGTGGAGGCTCTCAGTTGAGCTCCTGGAAAGATTTTTGGGGCCTACTTCACAATCACCTAAGGGGAAGTGCAGCGGGCTTTCACCCATGTCTTCTTGGGTCTCACTTGACCTTCCGGGCTTTCCAGCTCGCACAGGTGCAGCTCCGTGGTGGAGTACAGTTCTGTTAAGAGCTTGCAGCTAATTAGCAGTCTGCTCTATTAAGTTTCGGGTAACATCGCCTCCTGTTAGAACTAACCTGCCAAACGCCAAGGCAAAGCGTTCTCCCTCCGCAGCCCAGCCCAACCCATCACAGCCCATCACAGCTTTACCCGGTCCCGCCTAGCCCAATCTTCTCACGTGTGTGTTTATATAAAAAGAAGAAAGAAAAAGAGAAAGGGAAGAAAAACTATCTACGGCGGCTGTGTTGAGTGAGCCTTTTCTGGGAAGAGCTGCATTAGGTGAAAGTCCCTCCTCGCTCCTCCCCAGCCTCAACGGTTTGGGCTCTGGGTTGGGGACACGGCTGAGTGGCTGAGTGAGGAGGGAGAAATACAGCCTTCTCCTTCACCTCTGCCTCTCAGTAGCTGCAATTCTAAAATTTCCACGTGCGCCAGAGCCGCTGGTGTGGCAGGCAAATGTGGGGGTGATTGGGGAGGGTAATGAGGAGGCATAGATTCTTGGGGCCCTGGGCTCGGAAGTTGGATCTTTCTGAGTTGCATGTGCCTCGGGAGACAGGTACACATTTGAGGAGGCCCCGTAGAGTTTCAGGAAGATTGCCTTATTAAGATGAAGGTAGTGGTGGGACAACCAAGGAAATAAACAACGACCCCTCCCTCACTGCAAAACAGAGATGGATGCAAAAGCTGTAGGTATCAGGCACCCTTCCTTGCTGGTCAGACACCCTCTCTCTTGGGGAGGAGAAGCTGGCACTTGGCTCTGGGCCAGGTTTTTGTGCCCTCCAGTCTGGGCAGCTTAGTTGACTTCATGGGGGTTGCTCTCACCCCCAGAAGTGGAGATTTCACCTAGTACATAGGTCCCCTCTACAAACCTGGCTGGCTCAAGTGAAACGGGCTCTTGTTTTCAGGCTGGAAAATATGGTATCCCCAAGACCCTTTTCCTCCTCTCTGCCGCTGCCTTGGCTCTTGGGTGCTTATATCTTGCTGATGCTCCTCACTTAAAAAACCCACATTTTGCACCCTGTAGCTGAACACAGTACAAAAACTGGAGAGATCAAAAGCATTTGTATGAGCAGTTGTGTGGGAGGTGAATATTTAACGCTTTTGTTCATCAATAACTCGTTGGCTTTGACCTGTCTGAACAAGTCGAGCAATAAGGTGAAATGCAGGTCACAGCGTCTAACAAATATGAAAATGTGTATCCCCGCCGGGTCCCTACCCAGCCCAGCAGGCTCCCCCAATTTATCTGGATAAAGCCTAGGCCCAGTATCCCCAAGAAGGAGGACGTGTGGGAGCACTCAGTATTAGGGGACGTTGGGAGGAACCTCCTCCTTGGGACAAGGGGAGTGGGCTTGGGGCAGCATCAGAGCTCTTGTTAGAATTGGCTCCAGGAAATCCCTACAAAATCGCCAAAGCACTGGAACCAATGGAGAGAGATGAGGGGAGTGTGCAAAGTGCAGAGTAGAAGCAGGCAGCCAATTTTGACAGGCTGGGGGGCAGAGAGGGGTATCTCCCACCCCACCAAGCTGAAACTAATTTTTGAATCATTAGGGAAAAATCAAAACAAAAAATGATTTTTAACACTTCCGACCTACAGTTAGGGATCTCAAAGCCCCACTCGAGCCGGGGCATCCCTCTGCCCCTGAATCCATCTGGGCCTTGAGTGCATCTGTGCTCTTGGTGCCCTAAACTGAGGGTGAGCCACAGACAGCACTGAGCTGCTGGGGCCAGCACAGAATTCGTGAACTTTTGTACTCTTGTATGCTGCTGTCGGCAAAGCAAAAATAATGAAACTTTGTGATATGTTTCTAAATGATTTTGAATGACCCCTCGCCCTGCCCTTCACCATTAGTGCTCTGGCCCCAACCCAGGGCAGCTCGGTGCCTGAAAGAAATGCCTGCCTCGGGGTCTGCAGCAGCAGCAGCAGCAGCAGCAACAGCAGCAGCAGCAGCAGGATGGAGAGGCCAGACAGGCTCAGGGCCCAGGAAGGTAAATGCGCGACTTTTTGAAGAACTAGTTTTGTTAGCCAATCTGGTTTGTGCCCGCGATGGGAAAAATAATGGACAGACGATATTCCTCTCTTGCCATTTTTTTCTGTTTCTGAGGGCATTTGGTTTTTCCTGAAAAATACCACTTAATAAAGGGGGGGATATTTGTATCTGGAGCATGGGGATAATAAAACTACCATTTCTGGGATGGATTTTTTATTCCCTAAGAAAACTGCCCTGGCTCCTTGGCTGCTCTGGCTGCTCGGTAACCCTGGCCCTGGTACAAAGATGGGGAACTCGTTGCTGTAGATTGCCTCCCAGCCCTTCAGGCTACCTGAACCATCTCTGAAAGTGCAGATGGCTGTGTGAGGCTGGTGGTGGCTCTGAAGAAGAGGCCAAAGCTGGCAGCGGTCTGGGTACCTGATTTGGGTGGAACCTGGAGGTAGTAACGTTGTCTATATATACCCTGTAGAACCGAATTTGTGTGGTATCTACATAGTCACAGATTCGATTCTAGGGGAATATATGGTCGATGCAAAAACTTCACTTTTCTCAGAAATAGCCTGAGTCAGAAGGAGAAGCCAGAGACAGCCGTGCCGGGTCAATTGCCTCTTTCTCTTTTATTACACTGGAATCCAGGAGGATCAACTGAGCTTGGTGACACAGAACACCCCTTTCTTTGAGAAATCCTTCACCTTTATATAGAGGCTCCTGTGTAAACCAACAGTTGGTTGCATGAATTCAGGGCTAGAAACCTAGGTTTTGTGGGACTGGGGAGTGAGGTAGGAGGCCAGGTAGCACCAACTCTGCCCTCAAGGAGCATGAGGTTGGAGGGTGCCCCATGAGAGGCTCACTGGTCATTGACTACTGTGTGGGGAGAAGGCAAGCTGCAAAGGCGTTCAGGGTCCTTAGGGACCCATTGGGTGGTGTGGGGATGCTCTCACCATCTTCCTGGTGCACCCTTCAGCTGCACGAGTTGAGGCAGCGGGTGCCTCCTGCCATACCTGTGAGGCCCGGCTTTGGCTAGAAACACCCCAGCTTGAGCAGTCACAGAAAGCTTGGCAGTTACTCATTGCCTAAAATGATTCAGGCCAACTAGAGTGTGGTAACTTTTGGGTGACCCTGACAAAGACAAAGCCGGTACTTAGCCTTTGTATGGCAGAGTCCCCATTCCTGTGGCTGGGGTCGCAGTAGCCCTGCCTGCTATGGTACTCTGTCCAGCTCAAAAGTTTCTTTGCCCACCCGCCTTTTGGTGCCAGCACCCTGCAGACGTGGGAATTCATTTCCCCTTGAATTGTTCCCACTTTGGGGAGCTGTTTTCAGGCAGGTCGGTGAGTAGAGAGGGCACTCGAGGTTAGCAGTCAGTGGCTGACAAAAACTGGGATTACCTGCGGGAAATGTGGGTACTAGGGATTAGAAGTACATTAACATCTGGTGGGGGCCCTCGAATGTGACACAGCGAGTCACTTGATTACACGTATGTTATTTAGTTAAATTTGTTAAAATTATGAGATGCTCACCAACCCGGTGATAAACTCGCTTCCTTGCTATTGGCTGGCCTGGTCACATGGCCGCCAACTTTATTCAGTTGACAGCAAGTAGGAGGGCCCTATGGAAGCAGAAAAAAAGACAACACGAGAAAAATTAGTATTTTCTACCTTCTGAAATTAATGGCCATGAGTTCGTATATGGTGAACTCCAAGTATGTGGACCCCAAGTTCCCTCCATGCGAGGAATATCTACAGGGTGGCTACCTAGGCGAGCAGGGAGCCGACTACTACGGCAGCGGCGCACAGGGTGCCGACTTCCAGAGCCCGGGGCTCTACCCACGGCCTGACTTCGGTGAGCAGACCTTCGGAGGCGGTGGCCCGGGTCCGGGTTCGGCGCTGCCCACGCGGGGTCACGCGCAAGAACCAGGAGGCCACTACGGGAACCCCGGAGAGCCGTGCCCGGCGCCCCCCGCGCCCCCGCCCCTGCCAGGCGCCAGGGCCTGCAGCCAGCCGGGTGGCCCCAAGCAGCCGCCCCCCGGGACGGCACTCAAGCAGCCTGCCGTGGTCTACCCTTGGATGAAGAAGGTGCACGTAAATTCTGGTAAGGCACAGGCCCTGCGACCTCTCAGTCCCACTCCAGCCCAGCGGCCTGGGTCCTGGGAGGGGTGCGAGTGGGTGGGGTGGAGGAGGCTTCAATGGGCGCCTCAATTACTTTTTCCATAAATTTTTATAGCTGAAGAAGCAGGCCTGGACCATATGGCTGGCTGCATGTCTGTGGGCGAAAAAGGGGGTGGAGATGAGGATGGGATGGGGGAGGACTCCATTTTCAGAGCAGAGGATACACGGTTAAGGAAAGGGGGCTTTCCAAAATGCTTGGAAATTCTGGAGCTTTTGGTGGGACCAGGAGGTGGGAGCACAGTTGAGGATCCTGACTGCCCGTGTGGGGGAGTGTGAAGGGGTGGAGGAGTGAGTGTGTGCGATGGGAGAGGGAGGGAGGGAGAGCGGGCTTGGAGCGCGGGGAGGGCCTCAGGCCTCCGGGCACGCCAGGAAGTGAGCAGCGCTGGCCAGGGGCCTAACTAGTAGTCGGGCGCTGACCTGACCGTACTGTCTGTTTTGTCTCTCAGTGAACCCCAACTACACCGGCGGGGAGCCTAAGCGGTCTCGGACAGCCTACACCCGGCAACAAGTCCTAGAACTGGAAAAGGAATTTCATTTTAACAGGTATCTGACACGGCGCCGACGTATTGAGATCGCTCACACCCTGTGCCTGTCGGAGCGCCAGATCAAGATCTGGTTCCAGAACCGGAGGATGAAGTGGAAAAAAGACCACAAGCTGCCTAACACCAAAGGCAGGTCCTCCTCGTCCTCGTCGTCCTCCTCCTGCTCCTCCTCAGCTGCCCTGGGCCAGCATTTGCAGCCACTGGCCAAGGACCACCACACAGACCTGACGACCTTATAGAAGTGGGGACCCTGGTCCCATCCCTCCCTGCACTCCCGGCTGAGCCGAAGCTGCGGGGGCAGGCCGGGCCTGGGCCTTCTGTCACTTCGTTGGGCTCTAAGGTACTGTAGGGTGGACCTGGGACCTGCAGGCTGCCCTCGGACTAGGTTAGCATCCTGCCCGAGGGCAGCCCCCTCCCTGGAGCAGGTATGGGAGTGGGAGGGGGGGAGGGATTCTCTAAATATATTATCATATGGCAGGAGCTACTGAGAATATAAAACCTTGGTGAGTCATTAAACTCATGAAAATCTCTGCTGTTGGAATTTGAATTTGCAAATGAAGGTTGAATGCTTTATCCCAATTTGAATTTGAACATCACAGCCCCACTCCACCACTCCAGGGATCTTGGTGGTTTAAAAATGTGGGGGAGTTGAGGCAGCAGGTTGCCCACCCCTGTGCTAGGTGCTTTCAGTGGAAGCAGGAGAGCTGGGCCAGAATTTCTGAACTTTCTGGGTTGTCTATATAATTTTCAGTGTGAAGAAAATATATATGTATATATTTTGTTCCCACTGGCCCCATGCCCAAAGGAATGAGTCTAAGAAAGAAATGGAAACGGGTTATTTTATGTTTAGATTATATTTGCTTAAATATTTATTTGTTGGGGAATACGGTACAGATATAATTGACATCTTAATGCCAAAAAACTTAAGAGGGTGAAAGGGGCCGAGTTTCAGGGAGCAGAATCAGAGATGTGCAGACTTACTTCTGGCTGTAACTGGCATTTTTAAGCCCACCCCCTCCCCATTCCCCGGAAATGAGAGTAGGAGCCCTTAATCCTTCTAGAGAGAATCAAAGGGTCCACTCTTAGTTGAGTTCTTGAAAATATATTTTCACATGTGCTTTTTTCAGCACTGTGCTACAACTAGTTCTGGGTGATTGAGGGAAAGGGAAAAAAAGAAAGAAACAAATGGTCCAACATTTTCCTTCTGGGGAAAGAAAACAAAACCTCTATGTTCTGGGTCATTAGATAATGACTGAATTTTCTGTTCCAACTGGATTCCAAATGCCCAAATAACCCAAATAGCAATATATTCTAGGAATCCGTGTATGGCCTATATGGGTGAGGAGGGTTTGCAGTGGGGAGAAAGTGGGAAGTAGAGGAAATCTCACTTTAAAAAAGAAAGAAAAAACTAATTGAAGTCTACAAAGGTTGGTCTTAGGGTTTTTTTTCCATGAAGTTTTTATTTTTAAAACGAATCTTAAAGTTTTTCTCAACATACTAGGTTAGAAACAGAAATCGTAAAAGTACAAAAGTTTCAGGCCCTCTTTCTTGCCTTGAGAATAGTGGTTTAAAACAATCATTCTCAAACAACAGGAGAGATATTCTTTAGTCATTTTTCTTATGCCCTGCCTGGGAAGGGTTCAAAGCTCATTTTTCTGAAATGTTGGCCCTTATGGATAAGAGGAAGAGAGTCAAAGGTAATGACCAGAGTTCATATACTCAAATGAAACAATGCTTCGAAAGTTTAAATCCCAAGTCTTGTGGTCTCCAAAAAGAAACCCCAGGTTGTAGCTATGGAAAAGTGACAAAAGGGGGAGGGAGGGAGGGTGAGTTCAAATGAGAAATAGAATTGGGGTTATTTCTTCAGTGCTTCAGAACACTTTAGGAGATTTCAGTGTAATTTTAAAAATACATTTAAGTGTAGGGGAAAGAAAAGACTTTCTCTGTAGTGGTGTTCTTTGATTGTCTCCTGAGAGCTGAGGGCAGGTATTCACTGGAGTCCCTAGGCTGAAATTCCACTTCTCTAAAGTATCTTCCAAGCCTTAGTCTTTTGTATTAGACCCTGGGGACAGCTCTTTGTTTCTCCTTGGGGTGAGCCTGGCTCTCAGACTTGCACATGGCAATACTTGAATATCAGCACGTCGGGATATTAAAGATGGATATTCCTGCATTATTCACATCATTGTTTCTATGACAAAAAGCACAGAGTTCATACATAGTCAAGATGTCTTTTTTTAATGCCCTCACGTTGAGAAGCTGAAAAGGTATTTTACTGAAGTTCGGCTAAATTACAGAATCAGGTTCATCCAGAGGACAAATTTTCTATTCGATTAGCTGTATTTCAGCCGGGAGGACTGACCTCTAAACCCTTAACCTTTTGGACTCTAACTACCCTTCTCTCCTTTTTTCCCTCTAACATGGAGATCGGTCTTTGGATGTAGCATTTGAAAAGAACCGCTATCCTTAGGCAAGTTGGAAAGTTGCTAAGATTCTTGTCTAAAACACAAATCTGTGAATACATTTAACTTCTTCTTGGGAGGGGAAAAAAAGTATATATTTTCACAACATCCAGCTACATATACAGGGGCAGGCAAAAGTTGGTTTACAGTTGTAATACAACTAAATAATACAATAATTAATAATACAAGAATAAACTGTTTCGTGCAACTGTAAACCTACTTTTGCCTACCCCTGTATATTAGATATTATATAGATTTCCCCCCTTCCCAAATGTTCAGGTTATTTACCCTAGCTTTAGACCAAATACCAAAACTACTTCATTATCTTCACCCTTGCCACAGTAGAAAACCAAAAGGCACATTTTTATGAAGAAAATCTAAGCTCATTCTCAAACATAGCCCTATTACTTAGGAAAGTAACTTAATCAGAGAAACAACTTCTTTGTTTATAAGTCCTCAGCTCTCCTTCTCAGCTTTCAGGGATTGTCTTTTGAAATGTTAATGGAGCCTGGATGGCCCAGAGGGCAGCCCAGGACCCTGAGGTCTCAACTGGACCCCAGGGTCCATTTGGGCCCACAGGAGTGGGGCAGGGAAGAAGTAGCCCCCCACCCCCACCCCCAACCACCTAGGGCAGGGAAGGAAATGAGTTTCCATCTGGGAACGTGCTTTGGAGAAAGCTAGATGTGGAAAGTCTCAGTGCCCATTTGCTTTTATTTGTTTCCACTTTGTTCCCCCAAATATGAGCCAGAAGTGTTTGTTTTGCTGTTTTGTTTAAAGCTGTATTGGGGTTTTGACTAGGGGAAATGTAGCGTTTGCTGAGGACATTGCTCCTCAGACTCCCATCTCACTTTGTCCTTTGCAGCCTGGGAGATGACATTGTCAGTCAGTCCATGGTGTCTGTTCACACAAGATGCTTTTTAAATAGAATTGACCAATGTTCTGATGCCACTGATTAAAGTATTATTTATACTAATTGTTGCCTGTAGTTTTGATGCAATTTACTGATCTATATTTGAAATAATAAAAGGTATAGCGAAATCTCCCTCCTGTTTGGTGCCTCCACAGAAGCATTCTTCATTAAGTCTTCAGAAAGCTAACATTAAATACAAACAATTTATTTTCTTCAGTGTGCCTTGCATATAAAGGTTAAAACTGTAAGGCTTAGCAATTCTATCATTACACTCTTCCCCACACATACATACTCCCAATTCAACCACCATATTTTGTGACCATTGGTAAGCCTGGTGTTGAGTTCAGCCTGCTGGGTCATAGGAAGTTACTGGCCTAAAAGAAGGTTCCACGTTGCCTTTCTGCATGGCTCCAGTCAGCCCCAGACCCTTTCAGTCTCTGTTTGTGATGTGGTGGGTGAGAGACCTCCACACCCCCCCAACTCTAAGAGAAGGGTTAAGGAGCTGAGTTCTGGACCAAGCTGGGACAGGCTGGTGACTGCTCAGACCTGATCCCTCTGGCCTCTAGTCTTGGGTTCCTACTTTTCAGGTGCTGCTCAGCTTCACTGGGGTTTCCAGCACCTGTCCCTCCACCCTCCTGCACCCTCTCTGTTCTCCAGACAATAAACACTACCCACTATAAAAAGTGACATGCGCTATTTTTATCGTGAGGGCTTTTTCACATTTTGGCCTGGCTTTGAAGAGGAGCCAAGACAGGAGTTTCAAAGTAGATGGGGTAGGGAGTGTTTGCTCGAGACAGGAAATGAACAGAATGCATAAAATCAGACATGTATCCTTAATATATGGAAGCGCTCCCCTTAGATGCGTGAACATGTGTATTTATAAGCGTGTAGACAGAAGTTTAAATATTCAGACACATTTTATGATTGTCCTTTGCCTGTCTTCTGGCTAATGGCTCCCCCTGTGCCCACCAATACATCAGTACGGCTGTGTGTATTGAATCAAGACTGGGATGAGGAGGAAGCGAGTTCCTAACCAAGACTACTAGAGTATAGTACAGTAATTCGGTCCCTTGGCAAGCAGACTGTGCTGCCCGCCAGCCCGCCCGCCATGTTGGGGAGCCCTCCCTGCCCCCCGCCCCAGGCAGGCGGCCTGGGCTCACCGGCAGCTGCGGGAGGGCCTTTCATAACCCGGAGAATTTTCAAAGTGCGAAGAAGATGATAAGAATAGATTTCTACAAGTCCTGACCACGTGATTGGAGAAATAATTAATTCAGCACGTCCCTTAAGAAACACGGAGTCGTCATTAATCTGCCACGCAAAGGGCTCTCTCCGACTTGGAAAGTGCAGGGATCCCAAGAATGTCACCCGCTCAGGTTGGCCCCCCGCACGGTGCCCCCGGCCTCCACCCCCGGCCAGCTTCCGGGTGAGGGAGCGCAGCCCGCAGGTAAATATTTTGGCGACTTTTATTTCTTTAGATTTAAATCCTTAATGAATTTAGTTGTCAGGGCCGCTGACAAATAGTTCCCTTTGCTTCCTGATTTGGAACTGCGCGCTGGCGAGAAGTTGTTAGTGGGTTGGATGGTGACCTTTGGTTCAACAAAGCTTTGCACTTATGAAAAATTACCGAGTGCGGCCGAGTTTATATGTCTGTGTGGGAAAGAGGGTGGGCAAGGGGACAAGGGGGCGAGGGTGCATGTGGGCTGCTCGGAGACAACAGGAGTTGTGTAAAAAAAAAAAAAGCCGCCTAGCTGGGGGAAGCGCCTGGCGCACGCGGGCCGAGGTTGCCTGGTCGCCTGTGTCTACCGGGAACAATGGTCGCTGTCACGGCATCTGCTGCCTATTCTTAAACCGGTGAGAAAAAAAAAAAACCCAGCCCTCTTTTCAAGTGAGGGTCGTAAATTTTTCTCTGCGTCATAATAGGAGGCTATAAAATCGAGTTGAAATTTTACCCCAGGCAGGTTTTAACCAACAGATAATGATTTCCGAATTGCTTGTTCCACTCTCCTCCCTCCCTACTCAAGCTCTACTGCTACTGTCATCCCAGCAAGTTTTCCCTTCTTTCCTTTTCTTTTTGTATTTTCAATTGGGGTGGGGGTGATAAAAATAAAGTCAGAGGGAAGAAGTCCTTGCCTCAGTAGTGGGCGACCCTGGGGCGTGTGGGAAGAGGAGGACGGATATGCAGAAGAGGACAGGGCAAGATTCAAAGGCTTGCTCCTGCTTGCTCTCATTTCAACCTTTTTTCTTCTGCACTCCGAGGAGATTCGAGGTCCCAGACCTATTCTGCTCCCATTCCACCCCGCACACCTCCGGCTTGCCGGCTTGCCTGAGGTCTATCTGCGCTGGGGGCAGCGAGCATTTTCCTGTAGCTTGCAACTCCCACCAGGATGCCGGGGACTACAGCCTCTTTATTCACCTCCTTCCCTCTTGGTTGCTTTGAGGATGATTTCTGCGAGCAGAGGCTGACTGCGTCGGTGGTTGTTTTGGGATTGGGATTCTGTGTGTTTTGATTTCTTTTTGGTGTGTGTATATTTCCCCGTCAGACAGAGACAAAGTTTCCTCCGTTATGAATTATACATTCAAACAATAACACATTAATTCAATTATTCAAAGATGACAAATGTTTATGTGCTTTGCAAGTAACTCCAGCGCAGATTCCGGGTGTTTTCTCTGAGTTGCTTGCCTTTTTCTCAATAATAATTGGCTCCCCTCCCACCTCCAACCCCACCCACTCCAACCCACTTCCACATCTTCTGGTAAGCCCGAAGAGAAACCCACAAATAAATAAATAAATAAATAAATAAATAAATAAATAAATACGCTTCCTCAGCCCCGCTGGCAGCCTGGCAGCCAACAGCCTCCCAAGGCCCGGGCTTGGCGGGCACCGGTCCGGGCTATTTTATCAGTGTGACAATTGCCCGTGTTGGTGTGATAAATCATCGTAAGTAATTCCTGAAAGGGTGCGAGGCTGTTGGGGGCCGGGCGAGGACTGTAAATCTTTCCGGTTTATTGCTCTATGAACATATGCTCCGATTGAAGAAAGCTTAGATCCTTTCCTGGAGACAAATTCCCGCAAAGGGGCCCCCTCTTTAGCTGGAGATTAACACTTGCTGCAGGCTGGCTGGGAGGCTAGGGGGCGGGGTGCTTCGGGCAGGGTCCTCTTGGAGGGGGTGGAATGGGGTACCCCTAGTCCGGCTCCAAGAGGCGTCCTGAGTAGGCCTCCAGCCAGGCCAGACCAGGTGAACAAAAAGAGTGGCCCTCTGACAAATCTGGAGGATAGACCTTCGATCTGCCCTCTGGGATTTTCCTAGGCCTCTGGAATGGGGAATGCGGAGGACCTTACACCCTTCTTTCCCAGCTTTCCTGCGGCTGCAGAGCACATTCGCCTTCGCCTGTCCGAGACCTTGCAGGCTGCGAAGGGGCATCTGCTCCGTGCTCATTGCCGCTGGGAAGCAGAGCTCGCGGTGAAAGCGAGACTTCAGGGAAGGGACGGAGACCCTCGCATAGTATGGAATTACGGGGTGCACACGGCTAGGCTGGGGGAAGGAGTGGGGGCTCGAGGGAAACCAGGAGCTGGAGGCCAGCAGTAGACTCCCGGCCGGCTCCAAGTTTAACTCTTCTGATGACCCCCCCACACTCGAAGAGTTCTGGGAACCTGTCTTGATTTATTATTTCTAAAACATAAGTTCCCTCCTCCCCCAGATTAACCCAACCCGCGCCTTCTTGGAGGCTCCGCAGGAAGCGGGAAGGCATGCCTTGGCAGTCGTGGGTCCTGCGGGCTCCGTGGGCTCTGCTTAGATCCAGAGGCACACAGGTCGCGGCAAAAGGTAGCTCCGCACCTCGGTTACTCCAGGCTGCGCAGAAGCCCGGTGGAGTCAGCAAGGTGCAGAGAAGGGAAATCGTTCCGGATCCTGGCGGGCTGCGTATGCGCCTGTTCCTGGCTATCGAAAGTGGCCGCTTCTCTGCCGCGTCCGCGGGCCGAGCCAAGGCCCCAAGTAGTTGCAATGTTGTTGTAGTGGGGTAACCGGCCTTGTCTGTGAGCTGGAGGCTCCCACCTTAGGGCTGGAGCTTGCACTGTGCCACAACGAAATCGAGTTGCGGCGGGCAGGGGAGCGTAGTGGGTCCGCCTAGGCGGCGCCTTGACCGGGTGTGTGAGGATGCAGAGAGTTGGGCGCAGACGGGGAGCAAAGAGAACCCTAAGTATCTGGTAATCCACAGCCACCTGCAGAGAAGCCTCTAAGCTTTAAAATTTCCATTCCAGGACTAGTCTCGTGGAAGGCTAGGCCAGGGTCAGAGTTCATAGGAGGAAAGATTCCCAGCACCCCCAATCCACTGTCCGCGGCCAGGCTGGCACTAGGTCTGTCCGGAGCAGCGAGATGGGGGTTTTCCTTCATCCTAACCACTCAAGTCTGCCACTGGGAAGGGGCCCGGATCCCACGCCTCCTGCCCCTCCTCCCAGCCCCCAGGCCTAGCTATGTTCGGGGGCTGGATGGTGTGAAAGTTTCAGCCTCAATCAGTACAATCTTCCCTCAGGGTCACGTGAACAAATATGCTCGCATTTGAAGACAGCGTCTGTATTTCCCGACTATGAGGGGGTTTCCGGGGCTCTCTCCAAATACAGAAAGGACCACATTCCAAAAGCAAAACAAACCCCGAGCTCTGGGGGGTCTGGGAGGACTGGGCAGGAACCCAGGAGTGGGTGGGGGCGCGGATAGCCACCACTCTGGGCCTGGGAGCAGACAGGCGGACGGGTGGACCGATGGGCGCGCAGTTCAGGCGAAGCCAGCTCGGGGACTACGAACTCGTTCCTCCTGCGTTTATTGGTAGTTGAACCTCAGCCTGGTTCCGTTCTACCGGGAATTCCGTGTGCTCGGGTATATGGCCGCGTCAGCGAGCACGCAAGACCAGGGTTGGGACAGTGTTGTCTGCAGACAAAGGGGGAAGGATAGCTCTACCCCCCACTGGCGTCCACTCTGAGGCTGAGGACACCAGGTTTATGATAAATTGGGATTCAGGTAAGTAATTGCATGACAAAATGGGAAATCTTTGGGCACGGGGCGGCTTGCTGCCCTGAACGGGATACTAAATATGATTCATTTTGTGTAATCTGTGATCTTGATTATTGCCAATTGGTGAGGAAGCCCGCGTAGACCTAGATACTCTTCTACATATACATCGAGGACTGTGATTAATCGTAACAAGGCGCGCTTTGTGGGAATGCTCTCCGCCTACTCAAAGGTTGGAAGGACACACTACCTTGCCAGGCTTGGAGGGTGGCTGGTGGCATTGGGTGGGCAGAGGAAGGTGGCAGTTTGAGGAGAGGGTCAGTGAGCGGTTGGGGTTTGAAGGAAGTGTTTGGGGGTAAATGTGCAGTTATGAGAATGTGCTGAAAATGAATTAAAAAAAACTTTTTTTATACTGTCATTGCCAAAGTAAGATGGAGCGTCATATTAATTCTGTGTCTTGGGCTGCCCGGCTGGGCGCAGGCAGGTTGATTTATATGTATTTAAAATAAACTCTGTGGCCATCCAGCTCCCTGCATTGTTCTGGGAGCTAGCTCCACATAGGTACGCCTTTATCTCTTGCTCTTGGCTCAATTTTTTTCCTGGAAGGTTGAAGTGCCACTCAAGATTCTCTCCCCAAATTCAAGAAAACCCCCAAGCTACACAGGAATAGTTCCTCCAGACTCCTCACTAACCTAGGATTTTGACAGCAAGAGTGGCAGAGAAAAGGTTTAGGGTTTCTGGGTTCTCTCCAAGAACCAGGAATGAAAGCTAAATTGTATTTTGACTTCTGCATCCTATCCATCCTTTTGTTTACTATGTACTGTGGCTGCTGGCTAGGTGGAGGGGGGCAGGACAATCCATCCCAAGTCTTTTATGGGGGGGGGACAAAGCCCCAGTAAGCAGCAACCTGAGTCCAAGTAAAGGGCTCCAAGCTCATGGGAATGCCACAGGGCTGGGTCAGATTGGGCCTCTGTGGTGAAGGGACCCAGAAAGCAAGGAATATTGCCTTATCCTTGGTTGGGACTGGGCATCAGCAAGACAAAAACCCACTGCCAGGGGCGTTGCCATCAAAGGAGAGCAGTAAAGTTGTTTTGTCAATCGCCTGTGGTTGGCTCCATCAGAACTTAAAGTCACTGGACATTTTTCTTTGCTTGCTGCCTTGGAGCTGCACGCCTGCCAACTTAGTCAGCTGAATCCAATTACTACGAGCAGCATTTCATTTGGCCCTATGGAGCACTCACTTATAACTTCTCGAAAATTTCAATAATCCGGACCCTATCCTAAAGGCTTCCTACCCTAAAGACTTTTCTGGGGTACTAGTGAGGGATGGGGTATAGGGCCGGGCCTATCCAGACCTAGCTCCTCATTGACAGCTCTCAGGCGGGGTTCCCTCCCGTTTCCCCAGTTTTTGGCTGTGGAAACGGTACTTGAGTTGGTGGCTCAGAGCCAGCCCGGTTAAACCTTCGATTCTGGACATGCAGGAGGCTGAATTCTGCCGGTGCTGGATGGTGGGTGGGTTGGGGAGGGAGCTCAGGAGAAGACTGTGAGGGCTCTGGACGGCCTACCTTTGTCTAGTTTGGGGTTCACTCTTCTTTCCCCAAGCCTCTTGCACACAGAGCGCAACGCACACCCCGGAAAGCCCAGGCGCAAACTTACCCCGTTCCTCCGTGGCTGGGAAAACAAAATCTAGCTACCTTCGTCCGGGAATCAGGAATCGTGGCCCTGGGTGAAAATTTAGCCCTTCTTCTGAGGGGAAGCTCCTACTTTTAAAGAACCTTTTAAAATAATGATAATAATAATAATAATAAAACAATCAAGCAGCGAAAGTTGACGTCCGCCCACGTGAATGTATCATATAAAGCAGCTTTGGGATTCACCAGTTGGGGCCGTGGGCCTGGGTACATCGCCTGCGCCTCCATCGGGAAGCCCTTGGGGCCGGCTCAGCGGAGTGGACCCCCTGGATCCCCGCCGGCTGGGAAGCTGAAGTTGAGGCGTGATGTTAGGATCTCTACCGAGCCGGGATCTCTCCGAGGCGCTTCCGTTGGGTGTTCATTAAGGGTGAGTTATTGCTGCATGAGCCAAAGGTCACTTCAAAGGCTTATGGCTCCGCGCACTGGTCTTTAGAAGGGCCCAGAATGCGTTGTATGGGGTTTTCCCAGCACGGTTTAGTGTTTGCAAACGACTGAGTCAACAAATTTCACAGGGCAGATGCAAGAGAGAGGACTGTGTCTCTACTTTCACCTGACAAGGGCGGGTACCCACTGAACACCGGCATCAGTGGGCAGCTCGGTCTGTTTTGGGGTGAGGGTGGAAGGGATGTTTCTTAGCTGTTTGCAGCCTGATTTCTAACCAGGTGTGTGGGCAACTCAGACAAGGAGTGTGGTGGATACTTACTGGAATAAAATAAACTCAGGAAAATTATCCATTTATAATGTACAAACCAGGAAATAGCGCCCAATTTCCTCTTCACTGGGGCTGCCTGAGCTGCCTGGGCAGCCATTCACTGGGACTTATCCAGGCCCGTCTACATGTTCACTGCCTTTTCCTGGTACGCTGTAGCCTCCCTCTCACTCTAATTCTCCACAATCCCTCTCTTCTGCTCTTAGAAGACTGAGATTGGCCTGCGGGATTAGGGAACCTGGAGCATTTAGAGTTTGGTCGGAACAGGAGGATAGGGACTGGTTTCCCTGCACCCCTGACCCATTTGGCCCATCCCAAGACCACTGGTCTTATCCTTTCCTCAGGTCTGACACACTCTTCCCCTATCTAGCCAAGGATTTTGGTGTTAAAGGTTACTCACTCCCCAGGAGTTAACCAAGTCTCTTTTCTGCCTGAGAGAAGACCCCCTGTGGCTGCAGGCACATTTTATAAGAGTCACATTGATTATGACACCTTTGAAGGAGGACTCTCGACCTGTAGGTGTTGGTAACAACCGGCTGCCATGGAGTTTTCCATTTTGTTCCAGATCTGCCTGAACAGAATATCTTAAAGAAACCCAAAGAGCCTACAAAAAGAGTTAGAGACAAAATTCGAGAAAACGCTCATATACATACTCATAGACAATTGTGTTGGGTGACATGATTAAAAAAAATAATTTTCACTACATTTACATCTGTTTTGCAACTCAGAGTAAACCATATCAGGATTCATACATCAAGACATAAAACAAAGGGTGGCTTTGAAGTGGATCACCTTAGTGTGAACCGCTGCCTGTTACATGATAACCGATCATCGGCCTTCAAATTTATGACTCTTTAATGGGGTGAGCCCAGTGCCTTAAATGCAGGATGTATTACCTACTGAGTTATCTGGGCTAAAGTAGAATGATTTAGAAGGCCCATCCAGGGCTCCCTATAGGGCAGAAGAGGCTGAGGCTGAGAGATCTGGAGAACTTGGGCAGAAAGCTATGCGGTAAATATATCCCCTTTCAAGCAAACCTGAAAAAAAGCAGTTACAGAACCCCAAAGTAGCAAAGCCAACAGGAGGAAGAATCATTGTTCAGTCCAGTGAATTAAAGAGAATACCCAACATGAGTCGTGTCTGCCAGAAAGAGATATGTGGGTTTTCAATGCCCTGGTTGAGGCAAAACAGGGAGAGGAAAGGAGGGCAACTCGAACCTCAGAAAAATCTGAGACTAACAGAAGCAATCAGAGTACCATCGCATCCCCCTTTTCTTTCAACTTGCACAGACTGACTACCCATCCGTGATTTACGACCACTGAGTGCTAGTCACAGACGGGAGAGGGCCGCCCCCTCCCTCCCCAAGCCTCTCGGCCTTTCCACGATCACTGCGGGCTGGCAAGCTCTGGTCCGGCCTCCTAGCATCCAGGAAGCCTCCTGGCGTCTCCAGGACGTGGCGGGCAAGTCTTCGGTCCTGGCGAGGCTGTGCGCTTCCCTTCCAGCGTCTGGCGTCCCCGAGCTGCTCCAAGAGGCGGCACTGGCCACTTTATATAATTCCCCTGCTCCGGGGGCGAGCGCCTAGGAAAAGTGCGGAGTAGGGCATTCTTTTGCAGCGGTTCCTCCTACGCTGAGCCTGTTTTCCACTTCTGAAAATGCCGGGCCTGGGGAAGTGTTTTTCTTTTCATTCCTTACTGAAGCGTTTACTGCCTCCGTGGCTCGCAGTCATAAATTTTGTTACAAACCACAATGACAGGTGCATTGATATGCACCGTGAGAGCTCCAGCTGCTTAATAACCCCGTCCCCTGGCCGCTGTGAGCGCCTTTTATTTATTTGGTATCATATTAGGTATTGATCCCGGGCAGAATTAAGTGCAGTGAGCAAGTATCTGGATTCAGCTGCTGGGAGGCGTGGTGGGTGCGGCGGACCAACGCAGCCAGGGGAGCGGGAGGTGGTTGCTTAGAGGCCAGGCCATTTTCCTTCCGGCTGGGGACTGTTTGGCCCTGACTGTGGTTGGGCCTCTGAGCTAAGTTGGGCAACTTCCTGGGACCTCGCGAAAAAGGACGACCAGACCCCCGTTTGGCGCCCCTTCTAAAGGAACGGCTGGGAATGGTGTCAGCAAGGTTCTGGGGAGGCTGTCCCACCAGTTCCCCAGTCTGGGGGTGGAGGAGAGGAGGAGTGAGAGGACAGGGCAGCTGAGGACTTGGAAGACTGCCCCTCCCCCTATAGGGGCTTGTCTTCACCCCAAGGCATTTGGGTCCCAGAGCCCTATGAGCAGAGGTACCAGAGGGCGAAAAAAGAAAGCCTTAAAGAAGCGGGGGAGGTGATCGAAAAGATGAGCCACTGAACAGTTGACCATTGTCCAAGTGATTTATGACCCATTCCAGCTTTTTAGGTTCAAGCAGAGTTCACAAGGAGTAGGGATTTCTGGAAAGAAAAAAGCGGTGTTTTTTTCTTTTTCTTTTTTTAAACCAGTTTTGTAACAATATCCTCAGGTTCTGTTTTTCTGTTTCGTGGTGGCTTTTTTAGAGCATTATATATTTTTAGGAGGAGAGGTTGCAAAATCCTTTCAATCTTAGGAGAGGGATACTGCCCTGGTTTCTGGGAATGGATATTGGGGTGGTGAACCATCATTATATGTGCCTTGAAATTCTTTAATAGAATGAAAACAGAGAACACACTATGCGGTTACTCGTGAAGCTGTCCAGTATTCGCACCTTTGACATTTGCACACAGAGTATTTTTTAGGAATATGCCATAGCAACAAATATATATGTAAAGCCATGTGTTTTAAATACCTGGTCAGTTCCTAAATACATAAGCTGTTTTAATGTGACTGGTCCACCTATCAAGATAAACTTGGTCATTCTGGGAGGCAAGAGGGGATGGACATTTTGCTTCCATAGTTGTAAATGGAATGACAGAAGCAGCAGCGAGTTATGGTGGTCTCAGTGTCAAATACAACCATTTTGACATTCAGAGGGCCCAAAGACTGGAAGCAGAATCCCAGAAAAGTACAGAAATTTAACCAAACCCAGAGTACCTGGTGCTTTTGCCTGGGGACAGATACATATAAATATTAATCACAGGATGAGGAGGGAGCTGTCCACTTGATATTCAGTAACTTTAAGAGTCAGAGGATGATATAGAAAATGAATTGAAAGAAAGATTAAGACCAGTTTTATTGGGTAGATATTCTAATTGCATACATTCAATAACAACATTGAAACTACTACTTAAATACAACATTCTAGTATTCTGTTATCCTATTGAGAAGGGCCTGTCTCTTATCTGGATAAATGGCGTCCTGACCTGTGGTGGCACAGTGGATAAAGCATCGACCTGGAATGCTGAGGTCGCTGGTTCAAAACCCTGGGCTTGCCTGGTCAAGGCACATATGGGAGTTGATTCTTCCTGCTCCGCTCTCCTTCTAGCTCTCTTTCTCTCACTCATGCTCTTCTCTATAAAATGAATAAATAAAATGTTTAATAATAAAAAAGATAAATGACATATTCACTTATATTTTAAAACAAAAATAGGCAATAATACTACCAAGCAAAGGCTAATATAAATAATTTTTTAAAAATCAGGTTAGGCTTTTTTTGTGAAAGTGGAGGGAAAAGGAGTGACTGGTGGAGCAATTTTGGTACTAGTGGTCAAATCTGCTAGGCCACATAAGTTGTCTAGATAATGTGGTCCATCATAATGTCCATGATATAAATCAGAGAGTTGTGGGGAAGAAAAGTTGCCTGAAAGCAGAGATAAAAAAGTAAGACCAGAAAGCTGACCTATGAGTTTTCTTTATCAAGCAGACAAAAGTCGTTGAATGGTATTAGTTATACTTTAACTCATTAGAAGCCTTTCAGGAGAAGGTTTGGGTGGGTGAGAATGAAACCCCTCTCCCCCCATCAAGAGTCAGAAGATACAAAAGGCATAAAAGTTTTTTTAGTTTTTTCCCCCCCTTCTAATTCTGGGTCCATTCATCATGCCAAAAGAGGCTCTCTCACTGGTTGTGAGTTTGGTGGTAGTGATGATGGAATGGACAATCCAGAGCAGAGGTCAATAATATCTATACAATAGATACAGGATAAGAATGATAGCCATAATATAAAGCATTCTTCATTCACTCATGCTCCATGCATTTCAAATTCTAAATCTCTTCACCCATTTTTAGTGGTATCCATGTAAAAGTAGTGGAGGAAAAAGTTAAGAGTCTAGAAAAACGTATGTGAAAGAGAAGAAACATTTTTCTAGCCTCAGTATCACTCTGGAAGTCTTTAAGTCCTCTTCTTGTTTTTTATCTCCTAGTGGATTTCACAGTGCTAACCCACAGAGCTAACTGTGCTGATTCTCACCCTGTCACCAGAAAGTGGACTATCTGGGTCTTCATGAAGGATGCTGTGATTTTGAAACCAGGTGGGGGAAGAAACTTTTTTGAGAGCTTTGACTGTTCTGCATGTGTTGTATGGCTTTCTTTTGCCTATCAAAACCCTGAGATGACCCAATGGTTGATTAACCCATTCTTTCATTCACTCATTCAACAAGCATTTATTGCACTTACTACATGTGGGGCACTGGCTAGATGTTAGGAATGTATAAATGAGTAAGACACAGTCCCTGCCTGCAAGGAGCTCAAAGTCAAGAGAGTTAATCAGCTATTAAAATGTATGAGGTCATAAGTGCTTTCCTATGCAGTTTCAAATGCTTAATTGACACTGTTGGAGAAAGAAAATTGTATCTGAAAAAAGAGAAAAGTCCCTTCCCTTGGATGTAGCTAAAGAGAAGTACCAATCTTTTCTTATGCTTATAAGAAATTCTTCCAGACTTTTCCAAAGGTCAAATAAATTGAACTTCATAGCATTCCAGATCACTCACTATTAAGTGAGTGAGAAGCAGAGAGTCTAAACTAGTCCCTCTATATTGATTGGTCTCACCAATGACAGTCCTGCTCACTTTTCTTCTCTGCAGGTCACCTGGAGCTTGGGGCTGCCCCAGCTCTCTCAGGATTTGGCAGACATTGGAGGTGGCAGTGAAGGAGACAGTAGTGGTCAATGTTATTTGAACAGGGTCAGCAGGCCCTGGAGTTTCCTGAGTGCACGATGCAGAAGGCTGCTTACTATGAAAACCCAGGACTCTTTGGAGGCTACGGCTACAGCAAAGCCACTGACACTTATGGCTACAGTACCTCCCATCAGCGTTATCCACCCCCTGCTCCTGCCAACTCCTTGGACACTGATTATCCAGGTTCTGCCTGCTCCATACAGAGCTCTGCACCTCTACGAGTGCCAGCCCACAAGGGGGCTGAACTCAATGGCAGCTGCATGAGGCCTGGCACTGGGAACAACCAGGGTGGAGGTGGTGGCAGCCAGCCTCCTGGTCTGAACTCAGAGCAGCAGCCACCACAGCCCCCTCCTCCACCACCGACTCTGCCCCCATCCTCACCCCCCAATCCTGGAGGTGGAGTGCCTGCCAAGAAGGCCAAGGGTGGACCCAACGCTTCTGGCTCTTCAGCCACCATCAGCAAGCAGATCTTCCCCTGGATGAAAGAGTCCCGACAGAACTCCAAGCAGAAGAACAGCTGTGCCACTGCAGGTAGCTCTCTGAGTGAGCTTATCCCTGGGCTAAGTCCCCTCCACACTGACCCCAAGAAGCTAGCTCACCTAGGAACCAAGAGACTCAGGGCTGGATGTGCAGAAGGGCATATGTCTAAACTTCTACAGGGACAAAAATGTCCCTTTTTAGTGTCCCTGATTGGGGGTCATACCCTTACAGTGACAGGGGTTCACTTCCATTTCAGGATATTGGTGCTTGTGCTGAGCAAGTCTCATAGTTACTAATAGACAGCTCTTCCTTATACTGACCTAACACCTGCTTTTCTGTGCTGCTGGTCATAACTCAGCTCCTTTTTCCATTCAATATCTCTTTAAGACCTGAAGACAAGTATGACCCCAAAGCCCAGATGGTTATGTAGTACATATCACATGAATCCTAGTCTCTTCAATTAATAAGGAATAAAGTCTATAGAGTGCTATGTTAAGAATGATGCTAAGTGCTTTACAAGCATTATCTAATTTAATTTTTCAAAGAAATTTTGAAGCAGGTATTATGATAACATCCTTGTTTTATAAATAAGAAAACTGTGAGAGATATTAAGTCACTTGCCCAACACCATAAAATAACAGAATGGTGCATTTGAAACCAACCAGGGCTTCCAAGGCATAACTATGGAACTATATTTGGCCCACCCCGGCCCAATTCTCCCCATCCTAACAACTCTATTATATGGAGGGGCATATCCTAGGGGAAGAGTAGTAATCTCTGAAACAGGAGCAGTTTTGTTTTTCTATTCCTGGAAAGAGCGACCCTAGAATTGAGAAGATCTTCTGTGGGTTCATTCAGGTTTGTGGAAGAAAATGGGCAGGGACAGGAGCTCAGAGGTCTACGACCTCTCCCTTCTCAGTCTGCTTGGTTCCTGAAATTTTCTGGCCTTGTGTTCTGTGTTGTGGTTTATCTTCAGGTAGATGTACTTGCTTGTAGGTTGAGGGCTGGTTTGAAACCTGGGATGTAGCTAACTTGTTATCAGGTCTCTGGGTTGCCTGCTGCTCTCCGGGGAAGCTGCTGTAAGCTCCTTTTCCTGCCTCTTCTTTCCAGCTGCAGGCGCAGGCCCTCCCTCTTGGGAGAAATCCATTTGTCTTCCCAGTGAGGGAGTGGACAAGCTGCTGAGAGAGGTGGCAGGCAGGGGTGGTAGAAACCAGTGTTGAGGCTGTTGGTCCTAGCACTGCAATATTCAAAATGCTCCCAGCCTGGCCTTGGATTCCCTAAAACCCCAGGGCGGTATTTTTATGGTTTATCACCTTCGTGCATTTGGATGCAGAGCTCTTGGGTGAAGCTGGGCTGGAATGAGGTGCTAGGATCTCCACCCTCAGCCCTGGCTCCCTAAGTGCTTTGCCCAGGAACCAGCCTCCGGAGCAAGGCAGGCTGGGTCTATCCCCCCACAACCCCCTCCCCCAGCAGAGGCTAGAAGGAGTGTTCAAAGAAGTCTGGCCTTCTGTGACAGAGGAGGGGCCTTACCAGCTGCTACTAGTCTCCCATTAAATTCCTCCGCGGCCTTTGGGACTGGATGATGGACTAGGCTGGAGGGGAGGGGTTAAGCAGAGGGAATCGAACCTCAGACCGGCTGATGGGGGTTTCAGGTGCGACTGATTGGTAGGCCTGTGGCCGGTGAATTTCTCCTTAGTCTCACTTCTCAAACGTCCCTCCCCCACTTCAGCCAGGATTAAAGTGGGAGGAGGAGAAGGAAGAGGAGGGAACCAGGGAAGCACCCCTTTCCAGTTCTGGGTGTCCCCAACTCTCCCTCTCAGAGTCCCCTCTCTCCCTCATTGTCCAGGAGAGAGCTGCGAGGACAAGAGCCCGCCAGGCCCAGCGTCCAAGCGGGTACGCACCGCATACACAAGCGCACAGCTGGTGGAATTGGAGAAAGAATTCCACTTCAACCGCTACTTGTGCCGGCCACGCCGTGTGGAGATGGCCAACCTGCTGAACCTCACCGAGCGCCAGATCAAGATTTGGTTCCAGAACCGACGCATGAAGTACAAGAAGGACCAGAAGGCCAAGGGCATCCTGCACTCGCCAGCGGGTCAGTCCCCAGAACGCAGTCCGCCGCTCGGCGGCTCCGCCGGCCATGTGGCCTACTCAGGCCAGCTGCCGCCCGTGCCAGGCCTAGCCTACGATGCGCCCTCGCCTCCCGCCTTCGCTAAATCTCAGCCCAACATGTACGGCCTGGCCGCCTACACGGCGCCGCTCAGCAGCTGCCTGCCACAGCAGAAGCGTTACGCGGCGCCTGAGTTCGAGCCCCACCCCATGGCGAGCAACAGCGGCGGCTTCGCCAGCGCCAACCTGCAGGGCAGCCCGGTGTACGTGGGCGGTAACTTCGTCGACTCCATGGCACCCGCGTCCGGGCCGGTCTTCAATCTTGGCCACCTTTCGCACCCGTCTTCGGCGAGCGTGGACTACAGTTGCGCCGCGCAGATTCCCGGCAACCACCATCATGGACCGTGCGACCCTCATCCCACCTACACAGATCTTTCCGCCCACCACTCGTCTCAGGGACGCCTGCCCGAGGCCCCCAAACTGACACATCTGTAGCGGCTGCCAATGGCCTGAACTCGTGGCGCAATTACCTCTTTTACTTTGGTGGCTGGGTGGGCGGGCGGGGCCCGCGGGGCAGGTGGTGACCCCTCCCTTGTCCTGGTTGGGTCGCTGCCTCCCTAGTTTCGGGCCAACAGCGCCCGAGGCTCAGGCGACTGGGTCTCCCCTCCAGGCGCTTCCTCTTTTGGGTAACTTGCCATAAATCAACTGCAAGGATTCTCCTCTGTAAGCCTGACAGTACCATATACTGCGAACCGAGGGACTATAATCTTGTAATGGTGTCCCGAAGGTAAGTCTGAGATCCATCGGCAGCGCGGTCTGCAGAGGGACCAGAGCTTGGAGAGCTCCAGGCCTGGCCTGTGTCTAGCCTAGCTGTGGAGACCTTAATTTATGAGCTCCTTCCCGTCCGTAAGGATTGCATCGGACTCAACAATCTGTATTTATTATTTGAAGCGAGTCATTTCGTTTCTCTGATTATTTATCCTCGTCTTAATGTATTTATGTGTATATCTGTAGAATTCTCCAGCCAGCTTAGGAACGCGCTCCCAGGCCGCAGGGGCCACATTTCATCTCTTTAGTCCCATTGGTCTGAACTAGTTGAGAGAGTAGTTTTGAACAGTTGTAACCGTGGCTGGTGTTTGTAGTTGATGTAAAGGATTAAGACCGCGAATTGTTCTTCATGGGTAGTCAGACGACACCTGTTACTCATTTCTTAACAGCCGTAGCCCTCCAACTCGACACAGTTTATTGATTTCAAATTGTCTGGTACTATTTGAACAAATATTTAGAATAAAAAAATTTTCTCAGTCGGAACAGTATCTGTGTTAACACACACTTGCAAGTAGATCATTGCCTTTATCTTTCCTACAATCTCAGTGGAAGGCCCCCAAATACGCTGACCCTTTTAAATATTTCTTTCCATGTGTTTGGAATCTAGTACACACACTGGTTCTAGAGATACTTGATTACATCCCAGCTATTGACATTAGTGGGGGAGAAGTCTGAGGATGCAAACCTAGAAAGCTGATTTGGGTAGTGCTTTGCGCTGTTCCTGCTTTGCTATTTCTACCCTTCTCTTTCGAGACACAAGTCGACCTTTTTAGATTTCATTTACACTGGGAAGGCTAGAGCTCACTTTTCTGTGTTAGTAAAAAGTAAACTTTGAAAGAAAACTGACAATCAAAAAGACACAAGAAGTCCTAAGAAGAATTGAGCTACGAAAAAGCTAAGGTGCAGAAAAAGAAACGATCATTTGGAGACACGCACCTAAGCCTTTTCTCTAGGAAGTGCTGTCACGACTTTTTCCTTTATAGTGGTTGGTGGTTAATTTCTAAAGAAAACAAACATTCCTTGTAATGTAAAATAATAAAAGTTTCATTAATGGAACATAAGTATAAACACCTTGTTTACTCCTGTTCCTTTTTACTAAATGGGCAAAAAATGTCTCCAAGGATTTATAACCATTTTGTAAATAACTGTGTGGCTTTAGCTAGGGTTGGACAACTTCCACCCCCTTCTCTGGGAGGAGGCACTTGGAAAACGCCTTCAGATAAGGTTCGATTCTTTGTATTTCTGCAAAGTCGGCCCACACATCTTTATTTGGTTTGACAAATAATGCAACCCCTACTACATCCCCAGTGACACGAGGTGAAATTTCTATTGTGTGGAAATAATTTAACTTCTAATCTTCTGGTGGAACAATAGTTTCTATTTGGATGTTTGTGTTTTGCTAAATAATGACGGCTCAAAAATATTTAGTTTCCTTGTTCCTTTGTGCTGTTTTTTAAATGGCATGTTAGATTGGGGGCGGGAGGGGGTTATCTTTTTGCTAAATTTCACCTTTTCTGAGCAAGTTTAAAGTATAATTGTTGTAGAGGTGTATCAGCAGAATAAATGACTTCAACCGAAGGGATAGTTTACCCACTTTCAAAGCTTAAAATTGTTTTCTATGAAATTTGTGTCCATAGGCAGAATTTCTAATTGTCTTGTAAGAAATTATTTTTTAAACTATTAGGGACATCAAAGAAGAGCTTGCTGCCTTGCAGGGATAACAACTTTTCTTAACTGGCTAAATATTAAATAGATGAATTGTTAGGCTGTTTAGATTCAGCCCGGTTTCCCCTCATCTCCTCTTCCTACCATAAGTAATAATAAACATACATAATGCATCATGGCTCCAGGCGTTTTCCAGCGCGGTTTGTTACCGCAGGAGTATCTGCTGAGTCTGCGGGTGTCTGCGAGGCCCCAAGTGTCATCTGCGGCTTAGGGTTCCATGGATTATACTTTAAACGGTGTCTAGGCCGGCTGACATCAGCTTCCTCTCACACTCAGGCTCGAAAGAAGTGCGGGGTTAGGGATTCCCTATCCAGGCAGCCGCTGCCGCCCTCGGCCTTCGAGGCACCTTCTCTAGTTGGGTGGAGGAGTTCTCTTGGGACCAATCTGCGGCGTGCTCTCGCTTTTTGGAGAAAGGTTTCCTGAGGCTTCTGAGAATGCCTTGGATGGGCCACACTGAGCCGCTCCTGGCGCGGGTGGGGAGTCTGGGGAGGGCGCTTCCCGCGCGGCCACAGGCCAGGGCGAGAGCGGGGGCCCGACACACAGCCATTTAAAACTTCATAAATTATAAACAAGCCGCCTTGGCTTTCGCCATAAATTTTGCTCCTTTTGAGCCTGCAATTAGTGTTAGGAAACACCGTAGTCTAAACACAACCAAACGCCCTCTGAAGGGCCCTACTGCCCGAGGTTGCAAAGTTTTATTTATTTCCCCTCCGAACCCCGAGGTTTGCACACACAGTCGTCTCCTCCCCCGCCACCGCAGGCGGTACATACTCGGCTGGGTTCCCGCTCTTCGAGGGAAGGTCACAATAGCTGCTCTATCGGAGGAGGCGCCCGCCCCCACTCCCCCGAGAAACAGAGAAAGAGAAGTGGGGGAGGGGAGCCCGGGCCCAGCAATGGCGCTCTGAGCTCAGACCTCTTCTCTCCGGGAGGAGCTGCCTCGGGAAGGGGCAAGTTGGAAGGGAAGCAAACCTCCACCCCAACCCGTGAAAACAGGGAACGCACCAAGGCCTCGAGGCTGCCGGCCCTTGGCCCTCGGAGTTGAGGGCGCCCAGAGCAGCCTGTCTTTGGGAGCTGCTGTAACCACAGTGTGCGCAGCGTCCCCACGGGCTCCGTGGAGGAGGGGAAGGCCACACAAAGGCAATGTTGAGCCGACAACTGGAGGTGGGGAAGGGCCTGGCCTAACTCCGGGCCTTGGTCTTTGGGAGGTTCACTTCATTAGCTCACCTTGAGGAAATGGCTCTTTGGCTCAGGCCTTGACTAGCTCTGATTTTTTCCTTGTAGAGACCTCACTTTGAGGGAGGTGAAGATCAGGGAGGTTGTGGGGTATCTTTCTGAGGCCTGAAGAATTAGGGCCTCAAGTCCCAGCCCATGGATGGGGAGTGGCAGTCGTTCTGTTCAGATGATCAAATGAGAATTAAAGCAAGGTAGAGGTGAGGCAGCAGGAATAGCGCACTGCAAAATGGGAGGTGACAGTAGGAAAAGATTTAGGCAGACTGAGAGCTTGCCCTGGTTACCAGGAGAAAGCCAGCACCCAGCTGGAGTGATGGGAGAAGACCCAACTGAGCTAGTGATGGGGGTGGGGAAATGACAGAGTAAAGGCTTGAAGAGTGTGCTGGCCCTTGGAAAGGCAGTAAGAAAGAGAAATTAAGTACATAGTCTGCCTCAGCTTTCAGACCTCAGCTTCATCCAGGGACCTGACAGAGAAAAATCCGCTTCTGATGAAATCATTAAGTTAACAATCCGTTTGTACCATTTCTTTGTACAGGCTTTCAAATGAGAGGGAAGGAGAGAATACAGAGCTAGTACTTTCTCTTGGTACAGCCCCAAACCTAGTCCCTATCAGAGATATGTCAGCCAAATTGGTTTCCTAGGCCCCAGAGGCTGTTAGCCTTGTTGATCAGAGTTTTAAAAGCTAGAGATTATACCTGTACTAGTTACTCCCTTCTCCCTCCCCCATTCTGTACCAGCTGACTGACCCTTGAGTGAAGTGCATCTTCTCAGCCAGCAGGCTTGGGAGCCTAGGCTCTCCATCTGTTGAGGTTTTTCATTAGGGAGGGTGAAGAGGATGTGTGTGGGTGTATGTTTGAATAACAAAGAAGAAACCCAACTTCTAATAAGAAGTGTTTCTCTGCTTGACCTGGGGAAGCCAGCAGCTTGCTTATACCTTCAGTATTCAAAGGACAGTCACAGGCCTATTTTGTCTTATGAGAATCAGTTGAAACTTCTTCCTGAAGTTAAGAATAGGTTAATCCCAGTTATAGATCCAGAAAGGTCCTCTTCATCTGGAAGTTCTTGGCATTACTTTGGCCCTTCTTTCATAAACTGTAAGAAAAAATAAATAGGATGAACAGAAATTTGTCAGTATTAGGTAAAAATAAAGAGGTGAAGAAATCTCTAGTTTCCCATGGGTCTATAGCCTGATTACTTCAGAGCAATGCCACTTTCCAGAGAGGATGAACACACCTATCCCTAGACACTTTGGGAACAGGGAGCTAAGACTGAATCACCAGCCACACCCTCACCACCCCTTGAGGATTGGCTTATTTAGATCTCTCTTACAGAAGGCCTGGAAGAGGGGAAAAAAAGGTGGGTTGATGAATTCTCTGCACTTACTGCATTGGTGGTGCTAGTTGGTGGAGAGGGTCATCACAGATAATGAAACCTTAGTTCTCAGTTCTCATTGTTCCTTTGTCTTCTACTTCAGCTACAAATGCCCTTATCATTGGGACCCAAAGTTGGTGCCCAATGGGACTTACATATTTGGCCTAAAGCCTATATACCTAAACACTTCCATCTGGTCTCATTGGCAAATTGGAAAGGTACAAAAACAGTCCTGCAAAGACCTACTTTCAGGCCAGGTCCAGACTGATTCACAGTGAACAAAAGGTTTCCGGACATGAAGAAAGAGCAAGATGAATGAATGTCTCACCATTTGTAGTAGCAGATCCAGGTGAAGGCTCCCCAGGAGATCTGCAAGGTGGGAGATATTGCATAAGTCCTCTAGTAGATCTTGTGGCAATATATCTCAGCTGGTTCCTATAGTTAGTCTGGATCATTTTAATGGAAGAATAATATCTAGAAAATCATGAAAATAGGGTTTTAAGGAGACCTTAATTTAAATTAGGATTTATGGAGAAATCTGGTACAAATGAAGTGGTTTTTTTGTGTTTTTTTTTTTTTTGCTGGGAAATCAGGCCTCAAACCAGGCCTGGAGGGAAGACTTGTTGGACCAGGGTCTTTTTGAAGGAGGGAAGAGCATCTCTGGCTTATTAGGAGACAGGGGGAAGACCTTTTAATGGGTCTATTGTTCAAAGAATGTTGCTCTACAAATACCACATTCTTCCCTGACTCCTCTGCAAGGGACGAGTGGGGAAACTAGAACGGTTGAACTGAGTTCCAGGCAGCAGCAGAGCTGCTGCCCCCCCTCCCCAGTCTATTGCCCCTTGGGGCAGCAACGACTCCATCCCCACAGCAGGCAGAGAACACACAACAAAGGAAGCCACCAACTGTCTTCGGACCTGTAGACACTATGGGGAGGAGGCTGGCGTGGACCCTGAGTCTGAGCACCTCCATTCCTCATGGGGAACAATAGCCCAGGCCTCCCCAGGGCGGTCAGGCGGCTAGTTGTCACGCTGCACAAAGACCCATTTTGGGCTGCGCCACCAAGTGACTGCAATGCAAGCTTGCTTGCTCCAGCTCTCTGCCAGCGCGGCAGGGTGCTGTGGCTAGGGGTGGGTGGTGTTCCTGAATCCACCTGGAACACTTTGGAAAGACAAACGGTGAGTTAATCACCCAACCGGCTGGCGGCTGGCGGCCTGAGTCCCATCTCACTAGCGAGGAGGTCTGGGGAGGGGGCTGGGTTGAAGGATTTCTCAGTGTGTTGTGTCTAGGGTGGGTGGGGGGCAGGAATGGTTAGTCCTATTAAAAGTTCATCAATCACCCGGTGTGCACTTTTTTCGCTAGACAGAGGTTCCTCCTTATTTGGAGCAAGTCTGGGCCAGCTGGTAACCGACCAGAAACTGCAAGTGGATGAGACATACAGGCACGCTGAATGAACGCCACGGAGGGTGAGAGCGGCCATCCTGAGCTGCCCACCGGATTGGCGCAGCCCAGCCAGCATGCTGCTGTGTCAGTCCCGAGGGAAGCACTGGCCAGTCACCTCCTCACATAGTAGTCAGCTCTGCCCTCAGACAACTCAGGGTGCCCAGGACCCTCCCAACATGCCTGCCCCTAACCCTCGGTGATTCTGTTCCCTCTTCACCCCCCCCCCCCCTTCCTGCTTGTCCAAGTGACACTCTTAAGCACTGTTATACCCCAAGAAAGGACCAAATTCATCTCAAGTGACAAAACAAGAAAACTCCTAATAGGTCAGAAGGTTCTTGCAGACACTTTAAAGAGTTTTAAAAAAGATGCCGCCAGGCACTAGAATTCAAGGGAGTCTGAACTATTTTAATTCCATTTATATGCAGGAGTATTTATATGGAAGGAAGTAGGGTGAGACTCCTGTTGAGCTTGGAACTAAACTTGAATGCCATTCAAAATAACAATAAAAATATACTCAAAACACTAACCATAATGATATGCCTCTCCTCTCTTTTTTGATGTGAGGTCAGGACTCTAATAATTTAAAAGTTTAAAATTGAAGTATAATTGATAAGATTGTATCGTTTCAAGAGTACAACATAATGATTCAATATTTGTATACACCACAAAATGATCACCACAATAAGTTTAGTTAACATTACAAATTTTTCTTGATGAGGACTTTTAAGATTTAGTCTGTTAGCAACTTTCAAATACACAATTCAGTATTATTAACCATTGTTACATGCTGTATGAGCATTTTTACTTCAGCTCTTTAGGTTCATTTTCGAAACATCATAAAAGGACAGACTCCCACTTTGGGGCAGCAGTCATTAGCATTAGAGCTATTTAGAGCAGGAGACTTGGGTGAGTGGGTGGTGAAGCATTCTTCTACCTCCTCTTGAATGATACATAACTGTCTTCTTATTAGAGTCTAAGAAAGTTCCAGGTTACCCCCTCTTTAACGACCCCCTCTTTTATCTTTTTTCTGGGTGACATCAGGTTAGAATTTTCTGATGTCAGGTAAATGTGTTACCTCAGCCCATCGTCTCTGAGGGACAGAAAGTCCCAGCTTTCTCTTCCATTCCCTTTATCCTCTTCTCTCTCATCCCCTTGGTTGTAAACTTGCTTTGGAGAAGTGTTTACTATCATTTTGTTTCAGATAGATATAAGTTAAAACATTGAGCTTTGTACAGTGTCCCCAACTCATTGAGCAATTAAAATACAGTGTGTCCGTAAAGTTATGGTGCACTTTTGGCTGGTCACCGGCCAAAAGTGCACCATAACTTTACGGACACACTGTACTTGGTCCTGATGTCCTCAGTTCACAACCTGTCCCCCTCTCCTCATCTTTTCACCAATACTGACTGACCAGCTCCTATATGCACTTTTCTGGGCTCTGGGCTACAGAAATGAGTCACTAATGCTAAGTGCTCTTTTATCTACTGGGGGAGAAAAAGAACCAATGCTAAAATCATGTGACAAATGCTGTACTAGAGGTGTGGCTAAAATGTTCCTGAAAAAAGGGGAAGGCACACCTAACAGTACTGTAGTGTCAAAAAAGCCTTCTCAGAGGAGGTGAATTTGGGTGCCTGAAATAGAGAAGAAGGTTTATTTTTTGGCCCAGGAAATAGGGACAGACTAGGTGGAGAGAACAGGACACACAAAAACAGGGAGGGAAGAAAGAACAAAGTCTGGACATATGCAAGGAGAGTAGTTTGGAGTGGGGCACCTGGCTGGAAAAAGAGGTTGTAGAAGGTCCATGGAAATGAGTCTGGACTTAAATCTGTAGGCAGCTGGAATGTGAGGTTGTCTGTTTGGAAGGCTAACTCTTGGGGGTACTGTGACTGATTAGGGAAAGGAGAGATAGGAGGCAAGAAGAAGAAAGAGGCTGCTGCAATAATCCAGCCTAGGGAGGAACTAATGTAATAAGGGTTAAGAGGAGAAACATTTAGGAGGAAGAATTCACAGGACTGGGCAATCAGTGAGAGAGTTGCAGATGTTATGCCCTAGGGTTCTATTTTGAGGGCCTGAATGGGTAGTCAGGTCTTTTACCAAAATGCATAGTGGAAGGGGAAGAGAAGACTTTGCAGGGGAAACTAGTTCAATTTTAGGTCTACCTTATGTTCTCTGCTTTGTTAACTGATACACTGCATGACCCTTAGCAATTCATTTAATCTTTCTGGCCTTCAATTTCATTATGAATGAAACAGTCAATAAAGATATCTACCTCATAAGTTTATCATTAGAGCAGTATTTGTGTGTGGTGTGTGTGTATATGTTATCTTTCTTTTTTAATTAAGTGAGAGACAGGGAGGCAGAGACAGACTCCCAGATGTGCACCCCCAAGATCTATCCCGGAAGCCCCCTACCACAACTGAGCTATTTTAGCCTCCTGAGGGTAGGCCATGGGGTGGGGGGGGCACAACTTTGCTCAATCTGTTTGAGCCATGGCTTCCAAAAGGGGGAGGGGGGAGGAACAGAGAAGCAGATGGTTGCTTCTCCTGTGTGCCCTGACTAGGAATTGAACCCAGAACTTCCACATGCCAGGGCTGATGCTTTATTGCTGAGCCAACCCACCAGGGCCTGTGTTATTATCTTCACTAGGTCCAAGTGAGTGTCCTATTATATAAAGCTAAAACCTAGGGAAAACATCCTTTTGCCCATCCATGCTGATCAATACTTGGGTCCTGAGTGGCCAGTGAGAAGTAAGTCTCAGGAAAATTAAAAACAACATCCCACTGCTTCCCAGATATTGAATCCAAGCTAATATTTAAGACTAGGTCAGATCAAATTGCTAACCAGAGCCCCTCTGCTTCCGGAGGGTACTCTCCAGGGGAAACATGCAGAAATATGGTCTGGTATCAGACCACTAAAGAGGGGGCCTCTTAGCAGATGTCGGAAAGCATCTGTGCTTTTTAACATCATGTATATTTCAGGGAGTGCTCTAAGCCACCCACTCTTTTTGAACCTCCTTACGCTTTCCTATGGCACAGTGTAGAATAGGAGAGAGTACTGAACATTTGACCTTGGCCATTTACAACGGATGTGACTACAGTAAGTTGCTTATCTTCTCAGTGTAGTATTGCCATTTGTTAAATAGAATAATGGAAGGATTAAATAAGACCAGTAGAGTGACATTTCTGGAAATGCTATAAGGCTAAGTAAAAGATATTTTTCACTTATCAAATTGGCAAATAAAAAACTAATTCCCACTGAGTTGGCAAATGTGAGGAAACAGGAATTCTCATTTATTGCTGCTAGAACTATAAACTGTTTCACTTCTATGGAGAGCAGCTTGGCAATATGTATCAAAATTGCCAGCACACATACTTTTGACTAATTTCACATTTAGGATTTTTTCTAATAGGTAAAAACTTGAACATGTGTTTGTGATAGCAACAGACTGAAAATAAGCTCAGTGCCCATTAATAAGGGACTGGCTAAATAAATTGTGGCAGGTGTATACAGTAGAACAGCATGAAGTTGTAAAAATAAGCCAGGAAGTTCTGAGTGCATTGAAATGAAATGATCATCAAGATATAATAGGGAGAGCCTGACCTGTGGTGGCGCAGTGGATAAAGCGTTGACCTGGGAACACTGAGGTCGCCAGTTCAAAACCCTACGATGGTCTGGTCAGGGCACATATGGGAGTTGATGCTTCCGGCTCCTCCCCCCTTTCTCTCTCTCTCTCTCTCTCTCTCTCTCTCTCTCTCACTCTGTGTCTCCTCTCTAGGATGAATACAATAAAAAGAAATTTAAAAAAAAAAAAAAAAAAAAAAAAAAGATATAATAGGGAGAAAAGCATGGTTCAAAAGAGTCTAATATGCTATTGTTTGTGTAAAAAATGTGGATGTATGTGGTGAATGTGTGTGTGTGTAAAATACCTCATGTGTCCTTGTCAGGATGGTGAAGTGGTCTAAAGTGCCAGACAAAAGTATTTCTAGAAAGATATATAAGAAACTAGTTTTTATACAGTATATAAAATTGGTTTCCTATGTGAAGGGGAACAGGAATGGGAAACTTTCACTGCATACTCTTTTGTACCTTTTGCAACTCGAACCAGTAAATTTGAATGAATTACCTAGTTTTAGAAAAAAAAAAATGAGAAGAAAAAAATATCAGTACAAGTGAGGTTGACCTGGGTGTACCTTGTGTGTTTATACACATCTTTATTTGTACTTGCTCTATCCAGCTACATTAATTTTGGGGCACTTCTTGTTTTGTCTCCCTGGAACTCTGATGCTGATCAAGCTCAGCAGGAAATGAGTGGATCTTGACCCTTGCTTGGCCATACAGTGGTTAGAGACCCAGGCCCATCACTGGCCTATCTTGCAGGAGTATCTCAAGGTAGGCCCTCAGAAGAGTAGGGCACAGGTTTAGCAAAAGGACAGGAGGCCTCCCAGTCAGCCACACTGCCTGTGTGGTCTTCCAGAAATGAGAGTGCCTCCTTGATCACTGTGCTGCTTGCTCAGCATCAAGGCTGCCACAGTGCAAAGAAGGACATGCCTTATTCTCTGATTTTTGCAGACTGTGGAAAGGCAACAGACTGCGGAGAATCAGAGACCCAAGTTGATACCTGCATTTTTGCAGGATGGTTTTGACTTTTAACCCGAGTAAAGTGACTTTCTCTCTAAAATGAGGGGTTTGATGTCACTTATCTCTAAGGGGCCTTCTAGCATTGATATCTTACTCTGTGAATGGTCAGCAGTTAGCCAGAGGAAGAGTGACAGCTTAGGCCAAGGGACATTTTACCCTCTCTGGATTCCTGAGGCTCAAATGCTCGTTCCAGACAACTTGGGAAAGGCAGAAAGAAATAAGGGCTGGCTCCTTCCTCTTGAGACCATCATCCCCATTCCTTCCCTCTTCTCACTGCCTCAGAACCACTCTACATTTTCTCTGAAGAGATTAGAAGATTCCTGACCAGGTAGTGATGCAGTGGATAGAGCATCAGCTTGGGATGCAGAGGATCCAGGTTTGAAACCCCTAAGTCAATAGCTTGAGCATGGGCACATCCAGTTTGAGCGCAGGGTCGCTGACTTGAGCATAGGATCATAGACATAAACTCATGGGTGCCGGCTTGAGCCCAAAAGTTGCTGGCTTGAGCCCAAGGTCACTGGCTTGAGCAAGGGTCATTGGCTTGGCTATAGCCCCCAGGTCAAGGCACATATGAAAAAGCAATCAATGAACAACTAAGGCACTGCAATGAAGAATTGATGCTTCTCATCTCTTTCCCTTTCTGTATGTCTGTCCCTCTCTCTGACTCTGTCTCTCTCACTAAAAGAGACAGAGAGAGAGAGAGAGAGAGAGAGAGAGAAAGAGATATTAGAAGAGACAAATCCCTTTCACTTCCTACCCCACTGGCATCATCAAAGCCACATTAGAAAGGTGGCAAGGAGCAGAAGTGAGCACAGTACGCAATGCAATATTTTGTCAGCAAAACTTGGGAAGCCCCTACTGACTTCTTTCTTCTTCCTTCTTTTTCTCCTACCCCTTCCCTTCTTCTCTTTCCTTCTCTTTCTTCCTCCTCCTCCTTCTCTTCTTCTTCTTAAAAATTTTATTTATTGATTTTTAGAGAGAGAGAGAGAAGGGGGAAGTTGTGGGAAGCATCAACTCTCAGTAGTTGCTTCTCATATGTGACCTGGCCGGGCAAGCCTGGGGTTTCAAAGCAGTGACCTCAGTGTTCCAGGAGGATACTTTATTCACTGTGCCACCACAGGTCAGGCCTGACTACTTCTTAGAATATTTTCTGGAACATCAGCCCAACTATACTTAATTTGACCTTGGCGTTGACCTCTCTGCTTCTACTATCCAACAGGCTACTGGACATTTTCAGGTATACTCATGCTCCAACTGGCCATGAGTTTTCATTTTGCTGGTTCCAGGGCTCCTTCCACAGAATACCCTTTCTCTTTCCACACTGCTCCCTCAACAGAAATTCCTGGCTCCTAAAGCAGAAATTCTCAAAATGTGGTTCTAAAGAATCTTGCTTTAGAATCACCCAAGAGGTTTATTAAGAAATAGACACCTGAGTCAGACCTATTGGATTAAAATCTCTGAGGTTGGGCTGAGGAACTTGTACTTTTAAAAAAACTTCCATGATGATTCCTCCCACATGAAGTAGTTCTGGGAGCAAATAATTTAAGGCTATCCCTTCAGCTAATATTAGATATAGTGAAGACACAGACATTCTGTCTGTTCTTTATTTCTGTCCAACAAACCCTTACTGAATGCCTACTATGTGCTAGGCATGAGCTTGACCCATGAATCTTTCATTCATGAAGCTCTTGTGGAATGGCACAGAAATCTAAACCATTTTCCAGAGGGAAGGTCATGTTATGAGACTCCTGATAGGTTTAGAATTCCTGTCCTTAGAATCCCTTTCATTCTATGCTGGGAGCCCTCCCCCCTCAATTCCTTTTACTCCAATAAGCAATGGCCTTTCCATGCTTTGGGGCTGTGGTCTGCGTGGGTCCAACTGTCTCCAAGAAATAACATGGTGGGGCTTGTGGAGAGAGGGGTTGCCAAGAGGCTTCTTAGGAACAAATGTAAACATACAGGAGACCAGATTGCCGCTTTCCATCACTTCTGTCTTGAGAAAAGCAGCTTGTTATTGGAATGGAGAAGCAAAGTAGTCTTCTAAAAAAAAGAGTGGGTAGGGGGTAGCTGCTGTGGTGATCAGAATGGGAAAGATTTCAAAGCATTCCTACATCAAACACAACCTGGCAATCCAGCCCCTCTGCTATCACCTCCGGCTGAGAAATCTCAGCACCAGGGCCCAGCAGGGCAAGTAACCCTCAGGAATTCATGACTTAAACAAGCAATAAAATCAGTAAGACATTTCTTCCATACCCTGTGAACATATAGGAAACAAACTTTAAAGTTACTCAAAATACCCTATATTCACATCTTTCTACACACACTTCCCTCAATATCTTCCATTTTCCCCTTAGAAAACTATAAACACAGATTCTTCTGTTCCTTTGGTTTGTGACTATTTTCCCCCAGCCTAACCCTCCCTAATAAAATATTCTAATATGGTAGGTACTTAGTGGCTCTTTCTTTCTTTCTTTCTTTCTTTCTTTTACAGAGTCAGAGAGAGGGATAGATAGGTACAAACAGACAGGAATGGAGAGAGATGAGAAGCATCAATCATCAGTTTTTTGTTGCGACACCCTAATTGTTCATTGACTGCTCTCTAATATATGTGCCTTGACTGTGGACCTTCAGCAGACTGAGTAACCCCCTGCTCGAGCCAGCGACCCTGGTCGAAGCTGGTGAGCTTTCGCTCAAACCAGATGAGCCCACGTTCAAGCTTGCGACCTCGGGGTCTCAAACCTGGGTCCTCCGCGTCCCAGTCCAATGGATCCTATCCAACGCTCTACCCACTGTGCTGCCTGGTCAGGCACATGGTAGGTACTTAGTAAACATTTGCTGCATCTGAGTCTGAGATGACCAGAGTCTTGACTGCTAACCTGAGCAAGTCAAGAACTATCAAGGAGAGATGACAACTCTGAACTCCAAGGTGTAGGAGGATATGCCAAAGACTGGGAGTAGAGAGAAGAATGAACAGAATGTACCCCTGTGTATGTAATTATCAGGGAGTCTTTTCAAGTAGTGAACACCTCACCTACAGTTGTGAAAACAAAACAACCCAATTTTATAACTTTTAAAAAATTGATTTTAGAGAGAAAGGAAGGGAGGAAGGGAGGAAGGCAGAGACAAACATTGATTTGTTGTTCCACTTATTTATGCATTCATTAGTTGATTCTTGTACGTACCTTAACTAGGGATCAAACCCACAACCTTGGTATGTTGGGACGATGCTCTAACTAACTGAGCTACCCAGCCAGGGCTCAAAACAACTCAATATTTAAAAATAGCATTCTTTTTTGGGATATTTTTCCATCAGCAAAAGCTCAATCTCCAAAATTTTGCTTCAATGTAGTGTGGACAGCTCATGAGTTCATCAAAGTTAATGTTTAATTGTGATACAAAGGACCCAACTTTGTCCCAAATGCTTAGCAACAGAAACCTGGTCCTTGTTGCAATGGAGGTTGCTAAGGCACTTAAGCTGTCTCTATTTCCTGAAACCTTACAGAGAAGGGTCCTAAATTTGATAGATTTTGGTCAGACTTGCCAGACAGTTGGGCTGGGTTTTCTGTTCTACATCCTGGGTTGCAGCCAGCTGGACATCTTCAGAGAGGTTTACAGGGCCACCCTTCTTTCTTGACTCCCCTGTGGCCTCTGGGCCTAGGAGTTGCCATTTGATGAGTACCTTTTGAGAGAAGGCCTTATGATTTTATGATATAAGAGTGTAAGATCTGGGACATTATGCTTAAATGGCTAAAACTGGTTATTAATGTCTAGCCAGGGGTGGCTATGAGGCCACTAGGACCTCAGCAGCATCTGATTTGCTGATTCTTTTGCATTAAGGGTACAAAGGCAGGACAACGAAGAAATGAGTCTACCTTTGAAGCCTGAATTAGTTCTGAAGAGCTCTATAATTTCCTGACAGAACTTTATTTTTCTCTTTTAAAACACTAGGATGTTTGTCATTTGATTGGTTTCAGGAGAAAACCGATGCAGCAACATCAAGTTTGAAGTGCTATTTTCAGCATAGGTTTCTATTTCCCAATGAAATCCAAGCATTACAGCAGGGCAGGAATCCCAGATCCTTTTAGCTTTGGGCTAGTTCCTCTCTACCTACACCCTTCCCACCATGGCTCAACTCTCCCCCATCTTGGCTCAACTTCAGCCTCACCAGCAGTAACACTTCTGGTGTGGCTTTGCTTATTCACCAGTTCATATATCCCTGTAAGGAACTGGCTCACTGGACTGCAATGGTTCCTATCTTCCAGACTTCCTCAGAGTGGAATTTTAGGCAAGGACTCAATCGCTCTTTCATGACAAGTGGATCAGTAAAACAATAATAAAACCTCGGTCACCATAACTCAGAGGCTGTAATAGATCAAGTTCTCAAGGGCGCTTGAAAAGCCAAAAGTAGACTCTATTCACACAGTTTTAGAAAACCACCCTCTTTCATTACTGCTGTGTGTAAATAACATTTATATGTTTAATTTGTTATTTTCCTAAGCCCCAAAGCGGGAAACATTAAAAGGAATATTCAAGGAAGTTGGAAAGTTTGTCATGTAAATAGTGTCTTTGTAGTAACCCTTCTACTCTTTATTTCCTGTGCCAACTGCACTTTTATTTCCCGTCTCTCCACACTCAGTAAACAGAACCATATTATCAAGGGAAAGACGTGAGTCCATTAACATTGGAAGCCCTCAGATTTCACTTGCAAGAGACGACGCAGCACTTATCTGATGGAACAGAAGCTTTAATTGCTTCGAGGTACAAGCCTGTCCAAACCTTTGCGATCTGACCGGTCCCTGGAAGCCTCTGCGCCCCAGAGCCAAGTACCTGGGAGAAGGCGTGCCCAGCACCAGTGTGTGTGCCAGTCTCCCTGATAGAAGCACAATAAAGGCTCTACCACAAAGGCAAATTCTTTATTTTGACAACCTAGTCAAAGGGGGAAATCAGCTAAACTTCCGAACAAGACAGAAACTTCATCTTCTGTCCAAATCAAAACCTGGCACTCCAACACTCACACCGATGCCGCCACAAATGGAAGGAGTGAAAAAGCTGAAAGGAATGCTGCGAAGTAACGTAAAAATCAGGTCTAAAATGAAAAGACTGTCCCTCCCCAGGTACCTAGAACCTAGAGCACAAAATTCAGTCCCGTAAATTGGGGTGGGGGTGGGGGAATGAAACCTCTGCTCTGGCTTTAGGAGAGAAATAACACCAGTGCCAAGAAAGCCAAAAGCGCACAGGTCCCGAGGAACAAAAAGAACAGGAACAACTATTTTCCCCGGAGAAAGGCTAGGAGCAGTCCCCACTGGCGAGATCTGTGCTCCCTTTTAACCCCTTCCACACCGCCACGCCCACATCCGCACTTTAGAGAGTAGCCACCCATGACCCAGAACAAGTTCTCACCCCCTCTCCGGAGAGCCCAGTCCTGCCTTACTCCCCACATCTCGCCCAATACTAGTACGGGGAGCAGGACTCCTAGACTCCTGCGCTGCGCACTCCGCTTTTCCCAGGCCGCGCCTGGACCTTGTTGGCTCTCCCTAGGGCCGGGGTCCACTGGGTGGCGGCCTCCCGCAGGTTCGACAAAGTTGGCGGTGGGGCAGGCGCGCAGAGTCCGGGGCCGTGCGGGGAATGCGCCCATTGGCCGGCCCGCGCCACGTGGCCACCCCGGCCTCTATATCAGACCACTATTTACCTCGGGCTTGCTCGCCATGGCTTGGCAAGGGCACCTCGGTTAGAGGAGAAAAGCGGACCAGCGCACAGCGCGGTGGTCCTGAGGACCCCGCAACCCAACCCTGGACTGCGCGCTCAGGTGGGAGGGCCAGTACCATGAGTTCCTACCTGGAGTACGTGTCTTGCGGCAGCACCAGGGGTGGCGGCGACCTGCTCAGCTTCGTTCCCAAGTTCCGCCCTGCCGACGCCCAGCGGGTGGCCCTGCAGCCCACCTTCACTCTGGGCAGCGGCGACGGCGCCTTCGTCAGCTGCCGGCCCGCGACCGCTGCCCGACCTGCGCCTTCGCCCCTGGCCACCCCCGTGCCGCCCCCTGCCGCTCCGTCGTACGCGCCGTGTACCCTGGAGGGTGCCTACGAGCGAGACGACACACCTGCGGCGGCGGGGGGTGCAGACTATGCCTTCCTGGGGGCTGGGTCCCCTTACGACTTCCCCGGCGCGCTCGGGCGGCCGGCCGATGACGGCGGAGCGCACGTCCACTATGCCACCTCAGCAGTGTTTTCCCACGGCAGCTCCTTGCTTCTCAGAGGCCAGGTGAATTGCGCGGCCTTTGGTGAGCCTGGCCCCTTCCCGGCCTGTCTCAAAGAGCCCGCCGACGGTCACTCCGGCGCCTTCCAAACCGCGTCCCCGGCCCCTGGCGCCTACCCCAAGTCGGCCTCCCCAGCCTCTGGCCTCCCCGCCGCTTTCAGCACGTTCGAGTGGATGAAAGTGAAAAGGAACGGCCCTAAGAAAAGTAAGTGCTCGAGCCAGGGCCGGACGCTCCTGGGCTTGAGGACAGAGGCCCCTTGCGCGGAACTGCGCTAGGAGCACCTTGCAGCTGTCTCTCTAGACGGCGGTTTGGGTTTTATGGATGAAACACATTGCAAGGTGTTACTAAAGCAGGCGAATCCCAGTGAGCGTGCCCCGAACACACGCTCGGAAAGTATTCTAGGCATAGAGAAAATTGCGGTAGGGGCTCTCTCCGTAGAGTATTTCTCCAGACACAACTGTGTTAGTAGAGACCCAGGAGGGCTGCGATGTGACTTTGATTCTAACTGTAGCCCCACTGCTCGCCAGTGTTCTGTCTCGGCGTCGTCTCGACTCGCTGACGCTCTGTCTTTACGTTACAGGCAAACTCGCGGAGTATGGAGTCGCTAGCCACTCCAGTGCAATTCGCACGAATTTCAGCACCAAGCAACTGACAGAACTGGAGAAGGAGTTTCATTTCAACAAGTACTTAACTCGAGCCCGACGCATTGAGATAGCCAGCTCCTTGCAGCTGAATGACACCCAAGTCAAAATCTGGTTCCAGAACCGCAGGATGAAACAGAAGAAAAGGGAACGAGAAGGGCTTCTGCCCCCAGCCACCCCTGTGTCTTCCCTCCAACTTTCCCTCTCAGGCAAGAATCCGGGGAGCCCTTCTCAGGCTCAAGAGTCCTCATGAGGTTCAGTCTTGAGGCTGAGGACACTTGGCCTGCAGAAGTCATACGTCAGCCCACCACTGTCTAGACTTAATAGCTCAGTTTGGGATGGAGGTGGGCCTGGCTAGAAACAGGTTTCACTTGGGAAAGGAAGCATCATAGTGGACTTCTGAGTTCCTCCAGGGTGTGGGTGTACATATATTAACTTGACATCTCTTAAGCCACTCATATGTGTATTATATGTGTCTTATCAGGGAAAAGGTGCCCAGCTGCCAGCCCAACCTTGCTGCTATGTTGCCTTAGTCATATGTAATTCCTGGGTGCAGAGTGGCAGAGCTCTGCGAACTCTGATTTGCTCAAAAGAGCATCTACCCAAAGTTTTTCTGGTTTTAATTTAAAGGACAAGGCTATGTGTGTTCAGCTTCTTGAGATGACCAAAGCTAGTTAGAGCCTCCTTGATGTAGCTAAGCTGCTTCAGTGATGAGCTTCACATTTGCACTCCAGTTTTCTTTTTCTTTAAGAAGCAGTTTCTACCTCTCCATGTGCCTGAATAAAGATGCAATTGTTGTTTAATTAGACGAAGAAATCCACTGGGTGGATAAAAGTTAGAACCTGAACTACGCCTTGACATCAGTTACTCAAACTGTAATGTAAATATATACAGTATGTATATTTTTAAAAAGGTTTGCTTGAAAGGAATATATGTGACATTTAATGTCATAGCATGTAAAAGGTTTGATCTTTTTATAGTAAAAGTTATAGAATATGCTACTCTCTTTTCCTTACTCTCATTTTGATTTTCTTTCAAGCTGATTCAGTTTTTTCTATTTTGTATTTCTTTTCTTTTTTTTTTAAAGGGAGTCACTGACTTTTTTTTTTTTACTTATTTATTTATTTATTTTAGGTGGGGGAGAGAGAGAAAAAAAAGGGAGGGGAGGAGCAGGAAGCATCAACTCCCATATGTGCCTTGACCAGGCAAGCCCACTGTTTCAAACCAGTGACCTCAGCACTCTAGGTCGATGCTTTATCCACGGCGCCACCACAGGTCAGGCTTTTTGGTATTTCTTGATTCTGCTATGGGAATTTGTTTAGGTTGATGAGTTTTAAAAGTAACAGTTCCTAGATATTGTGTACACAAACAAGTTAAGGACAATTATCTGAGCAGTTAAGGGAGAAAAAAACTACCCTGCCACATATCCAAGTAACCTAGAAATTACTTACCATAAATGCCCTAGTTTTATGGCAAATATGTAGACTACACATTAATTTATAGCTTAGGCACTTGTGGGAATGTCATAAAGCAGAGGGAACACTGCAGGGAGGTCTTGTTCTTTTGTGTCCTGGTCTTACATAAGGAAGAGGAAAGGTACCTGAAGACTTTGCTAGTTGAGTAGTGTTCTCTGAGAAAGGCAGCTGCACATCCAAGTTCTTAATGGTTAAATTCTCATTTCTAAAATCAAGTATTATACAGTGGCTGGGACAGCTAGTAAGTCTAGACAGGAGTGGGTTGGCCTATGATTTAAAGCTTCTTGCTTTCCTGTAACCCAGATTGAGTATCTGGCCTTGTAAGAGATAGCACAGGGGTATCTTTCTGTATTTGAAATTAAGTAATTTCAAACAAAGTCATAGGAAGAAGTACAAGCACAGTTTGAAAGTTGGCATGAGGGTATATGCATGGTAAAAAACCTCTTCTCTAACCTTGTTTCCACCTAGCTTCCCAAATCCCAAGCTCCCAATTCTGCAGGCACCTGTGCTTGATAAACTTTTATGTAACCTTACAGACATGCTATTTGAAAAATACAATGTTAATACACAAAATTATTTTCCTCACTATATAGCTAGCTACCTATAGCTGTATCTTTAAGTTCTCTGTATAATTCAACTGAAATTATTAAAAGCCCAAATAATCTAGATAAAAACCTCTGCTCTCCTTTTAGCTAGGATTTCTAGATTCTAGAGTAGTGCCACAAATCCAATAATTCAGAGGTCTGATGATTGTGGAGGATTACTTTCCATGGTGGCACAGTGGGTAAAGCATTGACCTGGAATGCTGAGGTTGCTGGTTCAAAACCCCGGGCTTGCCTGGTCAAGGCACATATGGGAGTTGATGCTTCTGGCCCCTCCCTCTGTTCTCTCTATCTCTTTCCTCTCTCTCTAATAAAAATAAATAAATAAAACAATAATGTGATTAATTGTCTCAGAAGGTTGACATTATAATGAAATTCCTGTCTTTTGCATTCACAGTTTAATGGAGTCGAAGAAATAAAATTATCAGCCTTCACAAACTCAGTTGATAAGGGGGAAAAGATATTTAAAAAATAGATCTGTCAGTATTATTCTTAAATTTTACCATCTGCCTTTCCCAAACTTGATGCCAATCAGATTTTGTTTGAAACAACAGCCTCCCCTCTGAGCTCTGTAGCTATTTAAAAGGACTAGTTAAAGGAGATGTGATCAGCTTGCTTGTAGCCACCTCAGGGTTTCTCCTGTAGTGGTCTTTGACAAGACAATGTTTCCTTTTTGATAAGCATTCACATGTACATCTAAACAACAACAACAACAAAATAGCAACACACTGGGTCATTTCCTTAATCTGCTACCCTCTTCTTTGAAAAAATAAAGGTTTTTGTTTTCTTAGAGCTACTACTAGCACTTAGCTCTGATGGATGACTTTCTTGATGAAGGTGGCCATTTTGACATGTGTAAAATGCTATTCTATGAATCAGGCCAATATTAGCTATTTTTTGACCAACCCTAGGGATCTTTAAAAGCTTTCTTAATGCAGATCACTATACAGCTATATTCAGTATTAGGCAGAGTCCTGGCTGGAGATCGGGAAGAACTAGATGACCTCTTGAGGTCCCTTTCCACGTGAAAATGCTACAGAAATCATTCAATGACTTCTGCAAATTTTATTTTTAGGCCCATCGTTGAAAGAAAGAGAATTCAGTTCTAAAAAAGCAAATACTGTCCCCAGAATTATAGTGATACTGTGTTTATAAAGGAAAATTAGATTTTGGAAATTATCATATACATCTCATTCATCAGTGGAGGTACCTAACCAATGTGGATTGTTTACAGATCATGTCCCCTTCTCATTTTTCAGAGCCTTGTGTTATTTTGCGTCAGATCTTTCATAAAGTGTAAGGTTTACTACTCAAATTGTGCGATTGCTAAAACAATCTCATTTCTATTTTACAAGGCTTCAAACTAAACATGCTAATTCATCCTCCAGCAACTCATTACAAGAATGAATACACAGTGGACAGTTCTGGCTGTTGTATAATTAACTATTCAATGTTCCTTTGTCTTCACAGAATGACTGTGTGTCTATTTTTCTGGATTCAGTATAGTTGGGAGTAAGGAAAAAAGAAATAAAGCATTTAACAGCATATAAAACTTCCATTGCTTGAGTACTAGCAAATGAAGACCTGCTGATGTAAACACCTAAAGCAATGCCACCTGAATTCTCAAAAGATTAACTGTATGTGATTTATTCTGCCTCAGTCTCATATATGGCAAGGTTCAAGACCAGAAGACGTTATGTTTGATTATCATGTCATTAGAAAGGAGGGGTAGGCTCAGGAGAGTTGCATTAGCTCTGATGTTCTTAATTATTTCTTATGGCCAAACAAATTCTCTATAGTTGCTGAATATTGAATTTGAAAACCTCAGGACCTAATCAGGTTCAGAGAGATGTTTAGTCTGACCACAGACCTCTCAGCAAGAAAAATGCCCATTGTTAAAACTTTATTTGTGGTTTTAAAGTGAAACCATACTGGACATATCTCACAAATAATGATTAATCTGTATGTATCTAAGTAGAAATCAAGATTTTCATTTCTTGACTCCTATAGCATATTTTTGGGGCATGAACAGGCAACAAATACACAAAATAGTTCTATTTAACATATAACTTGTATCTTCTTAAGTTATTCTTGTTATTCAGAGATATAATTTCAATAGAAACTTTAGCTAAATCCCATAATGAAACAAGATGAAAGGAATCCTAAATATTGATAGGAAAGGGAGTTCTATTACTTAGATTGTAAAGTTTTAAACATCTCTTTCATTTCTAATAGTATTATTGATATAATTTGGAAAGGATGGCGAAAGAGTGAATATTTGAACTTATAATAGCTAACAAAGCAGGTTACTGACACTTGGAGGCATTTCTAGAGGGCGCTAGACTATTTAGCATATTCCATCCTTAGGGGTTGTATAAAAGCTAAACTACAATTTGAGGGGTCCTCTTTAAGAAAAAAAATACGAAATCAGAAATACAAAATTGCTAGGGCACTTCTTAGGACCTAAAAGAGCCCAAGGTAGTGAAGCTTAAGTTTCTTTGGGTTCATGGTAAATCCATCTCTGCCCCTGCCTGAAACCATTGCTACACATGCCTATGACCCAGCCATTGCCTGCAAAATGGTAACAATGATTGTTTTCCTCCAACATCTTGGAGCCAGAATTACTGTTTGATCTTCTTCAAATGCATTCAATAATAGGTAATACAAACAAGGGCAGGTTGGAACTGTGTTCTAGAATCTGAGCATCTCAGTTCTACTCTGGTTTGGAATGGGAGTTCCCTTATCCTGGAGGGCCTTTTCTGTATGTTTCCTTCTCAGTGATACAAGCGGAAGAGAAACATAGAGCTGGAAAGCCCACGGCTACACACGTAGCTTCTAAGCATTTCCCAGAAGGATTGAATTACTGAAATAAGGGACTGTGTAAAAAATAACATTATTCTTAAGGGAGAAAACCTGGATTTTAGCACTGGAAGTGTTTTCTGATTAAAAGGGAAAATAACTTCCCTGGTCTGTTTTTCCTATAAAAAGAGGGAAGTAGCCTGACCTGTGGTGGCACAGTGGATAAAGCGTCAACCTAGGAATACTGAGGTCGCCAGTTCAAAACCCTGCACTGATCTGGTCAAGGCACATATGGGAGTTGATGCTTCCAGCTCCTCCCCCATTTCTCTCTTTCACTCTCTCTCTCTCTCTCTCTCTCTCTCTCTCTCTCACTATGTGTCGCCTCTCTAAAATGAATAAAATAAAATAAAATAAAATAAAAGAGGGAAGTTGGTCTGGGTGGTCATTAAGTTTTTTATCACCTTAGTATTCTTCCATAATCCTTTACTCTGTTGTTTATTACTGAAAAGTATACCTAACATATTGAAGCTCTGTAAGATTATCATCAACAAGTGGCAATTATTGGAGTATTATCTGAGGCCTTTAAATTTTCATCTCTGTAGCTTTAGAACGTATTTGTGTATGCATTGGTATGTGTGAGGTAGACAATGTTTCTCATTGGTTTTGACTTGATGAACAAAAAAGAAAAATCTAACAATGCTCATTGCACCCTCCACCCCAAAGTTACCCCTTCCCTTTGAACAGATAAATTAGGGGCTAATAAGAAACTTTTTAAATGGGTGTCAGCACTTCATGTTCAGATTCTCAATCTCCTTGTCTTTAATTCTGTACTTCAAAGTTGACAACTTTCAGAATAGAGAAATAATTTTGAATTTTTTTCCTCTAAGACCATGATGGCGAACCTATGACATGCGTGTCAGCACTGACATGCATAGCCATTTTCGATGACACGCGGCCGCATGTGGCTGCATACCAGAGAAGTATGGGGCCGCATGCCTAAAAGGACGTTTCATCCTCGGCTCCTGCATGGCCAGATGCAGTAGCCGAGGATAAAACACTTGCTGTAGTGTAGACACTCTGTGCCGGAGGTCTGTAGGCCAAAACAACAGAACTCCAACACAGAACGTCTAGTTCTGGGACTTCCGATTAGGCTGTTTATCTTGAAGTGACACACCACCCGAGTTATGCTCGGTTTTTTGGCGAATTTTGACACACCAAGCTCAACAGATTGCCCATCACTGCTCTAAGATAATGTGAAATTGAAAAATAAATGTTCTCTGCTGTTGAAGAAAAGAGATATGGACAAACAAATCACTTCTTTCCACAGTGCTGCCTTTTCTCCCCCATTGGCTCCCGCTTTATAATTTCTCATTCAGATATGCAATGGGTATCTCACTGGACTCCTTGCCTCTAGTATCCTATCCAGCCAATTCATTGTAAAAGTCTATCTTTTTCACGTTCTGCTTTAACTTTTCGGTAGTTTTTGGTTGCCAGTGAGAAATCTTTAGCCTGAGATTCAAGCCTCCCAACATCTGTATTTCCATGTTAATCTCATACCATTTCTTGACACAAAACTTCTCCCCAGTTCTCTCTCCGAGGAAATGTATGCTTTTTTGCCTTGAACATTTTCTCATGCCATTCCGCCCTCTCATAATTATCTTGTAACCTCTCCGTGCTTATCCGAAGTCATCTTTTAATAGTAGAGCTCAAATCCTATCACCTCTGTGAAATCTTTTTTGTACTATCCAGTTTTAAAGCGAACTCCTTTGACTTTTTGCAGCAGTTATTGTTTATAATACTTGCTCAGCATTTACAATCTTCTGCCATATTATGAGGTCTTGATTTCTTTTCTTTCTCTCTTCCCCTCTCCCTCTCCTCTTTGCTGCTGTTTCCCTCTCCTCCCCTCCCCATTAGTTCTATCTCTACGGGTATATAGTTTATCTCTCATTGAGTACCATGTACATAACAGTGGTCCTGCACTATTTGCTGACTATTGAGTGTAATTTTATTAACTCAAGGGGTACAGTGTTGCTTATCACACACCTCTTCTACTAGGTTGGTGGTTCTTAACCTGGGTTCTATCGAACTCTAGGGGTTCGATGAGTTGGTCTCAGGGGTTCGGAGAAGCCTCTGCCGCGGAGGCCAGAATAAAGTAATACCGTAATTTGTTGTGAGTTCATGCACTTTGTTGGTTTTGTTCTTTGAGCAAGGTGATGTTCATGCACAGCTCATTTTGTGCACCAGTAAAAAAAACATATACCTATGTCTTGGATTTGGGAAAAAAAATCATATTTTATTTATCACTAAAGAAGGGTTCGGTGAATGCGCATATGAAACTAGTGGGTTAGGTACGTCAAAAAAGGTTAAGAACCACTGTACTAGGTGAAAAGCACTATAATGATTCATTGTTAAGTATTCTTTGGATTTTATTATTTACAGTAGCACATAGCTATTCTTGACCACACAATAAAATACAAATAGGAGATTAGGAGTTGAAGAAGGGGTGACTACAGACTTCCCTCCTAGGCCTTAAGGCACATTCTCTTGATTAAATACAGTGTAAACCAACAAAGAGTGTGAATATTATCTATAAGATTCCCCATTTTCTTTGCCCTGGCCAGATAGCTCGGTTGGTTAGTGCATCATACCAAAGCGTAGAGGTTGCTGGTTTGATCCCCGATGAGGGCATATAGAGGAACAGATTAATGTTCCTGTCTCTCCCTCTCTCCCTTTCTCTCTCTCTAAAATTAATCAATAAAAATATTTTAAAACAAGACATTAATATGAAAACCCAACCAAATCCCATCATTTTTGTCATTAAAAAATTAAAGATCTCTTTTATCCTTACAGAATATAATTTATAATACACTTTGGTTGTTGTTTTAGGCTTATTAATATATTGCATTTGTTATTTGCTAGTGTCATCTGCTTACCTGATGGAAATAAAATCACCGGAGGAAGATTGTTGAAACCAAACAAGGTCCTGCACGTGGTTTCTCAAGAAAGGTCTGGAGACAATTAAATATGATGGTTACAGTAGCGCACCTTGGAGGCAGACAGTCTTGGGAGTAAATTCTGGGACAAGTGACACTATGTTGCTCAGCTTTACATTCCTCTCTTAAAAATGGGATTAATAATGTCCTTATTTCATTGACTTCTGAGCGTGAACAGAGTTAATACATGTAGATTGCATAACACAATAGACAGATTTTGAGAGTCATAATAGACAGCTAGGATGGAGAAACATGGGCTGAGGGAGAGAAATATTTATATATATATGACAAATATTTATTGAGCTCCCAAGTGTTAGGCACAGACTATTAGATAGAATTAAAGAGATTTGAGAAGGGAACAAGAATCACAGGGAATTAGGTTGGAGAGAATAAGTAAAGGCCAAGGGTTATTGATAAAATTTGCAAAATATTGGTGGTACCTAATAACAGAGGAAGGTAAAATGGCAGTTGATGGATACTTGATGAGAATAATGGCTTGAACACTTACTGAATTAACTAAGAACCCAACACCTTAGAAGAATCCTGGGAGAAATAAAGGACAAAGGGGCTGTCGGATCATGAAACACTGCTTCCAGTTTACTGTATCATTATGGGCGATGAAGAAAACTGAACTCCATCATACTTCTGCTCATTTTTTCCCTCTGCTGAAGGACATGTAAATTTACATGTATGGTATTTGAAGGGCCAGGTGTCATACATTAGAATGCAGTGATGATTTACAAGAGTTTCCTATATTGTGATGCCTTCTCAGGTTGAATTTATCATTCTCAAAAATAGTGACTCTGGTTGCTGTGTTTTGTTGACATCAAAGTTAAATCAACCACATTTCTGATTCTGTTGCTGCAGGAAGAAGAAATTTTTCCTTCTACCTACTCTGGCAGTGGGGAATCATGAATTTTCCTAACTGTGCATAAACCTGTGCTTATTTCCATCATGGGATTATAAAAACCTGTTATTAAACTGGGGGTGGGCAGGAGAGAAGCTTGATGCAAAAAAAAAAAAAAAAAAAAAAAGGAAAAAAGAAAAAAAGAAGACACTTTGAGATCTAATTAATGGCTAAGAGATAATCTTAAATAAAATAGAAAGTATTTTATTTTTCCTAAATGCCTATGACCAATTGTCTAAATAGGTTAGTATTCCATTGCTTATAAATAAGTGGTTATTATATATAAGTTTATATCTCCTCTTACATTTTAAACCTGGTTTAAATTTCAAATTCATGAAGTAGTTGATATTACAGGCTTCTGAAAAAACTGTAGAAAAGATAGATTCAATGTAAATAAATAAAATAAGTTCCAAAGGATGAATTAAAACTATAATGCTTCTCATTCAGACAAAAATAGCATACTGCTTGACTCTTAAAGTATTCCATTAACTTTAAAAGCAGTTGGGTTAACCTGCCAAAAAAGCCCAATTTATTCTTTTGTTTTGATTGCAAATAAAAGCCCACTTGCAACCAGAATAACCATTTGTTTCCCTACCAGCATATGGTTTCTTTGCAAACTTTCAAAAACAGCTGTGTTTGAATCTCTGAATATGCTTTGAAATTTGTCACATGGTAATACTATCCAAGAACTCTCCAAGTCCATTTTTTTTTTAAAAAAAAATTCAGTGAGAAGAGGGGAGGCAGAGAGACAGAGTCCCGCATGCACCCCAACCGGGATCCACCCAGAAAGCCCACTAGGGGCTGATGCTCAGCCCTTCTGGGGTGTTGCTCCATTGCTTAGCAACCAAATTCTTAGCACCTGAGGTGGAGGTCATGGAGTCATCCACAGTACCTGGGCCAACTCCCTCCAATGGAGCCATGGCTGCAGGAGGGGAAGAGAGAGAAAGAGAAGTGAGAGCAGGTAGGGTGGAAAAGCAGGCGGGTGCTTCTCCTGTGTGCCTTGACCAGGAATTGAACTCAAGACATCCACACTGGGTCGACACTCTACCACTGAGCCAAGTAGCCAGGGCATATGTCCACTTTTATCGAAGGTTTGTAATTTTTGGCTTGGCCCTTAATTTTTTTTTTAAATATTTATTTTATTTTATTCATTTTCTTAGAGAGGAGACATAGAGTGAGAGAGAGAGAGAGAGAGAGAGAGAGAGAGAGAGAAAGGGGGGAAGAGCTGGAAGCATCAACTCCCATATGTGCCTTGACCAGACCAGTGCAGGGTTTTGAACCGGCGACCTCAGTGTTCCCAGGTCAATGCTTTATCCACTGTGCCACCACAGGTCAGGCTTGGCCCTTAATTTTTGAAAATTTATATATTTTATAAGAAAATGTCCTAGGTCTCTTAATTGAGCCCATATAAATGCAAACTGTTGTAAGTTACACATTTTATTATACCAATAAACTGAATAAATTTTATTCTGATTGGTCAAAGACAAATAAAGGTATTGCTTTGCAAATGTTCCTGGCTCAAGATGCATTACAAAGACAAAGATAACTCAGGTTATCTGTAAAAAGAAAGTTTCATACTTTCAAAACAAGAGTTTTATATTTTCCAATTATGCCCCTTCCAATTTTAGTTATAAAACTATTATAATTTTGAACTCAGGACAAGTAGAGTTAGCTTAAAGCTTTCTCAATTATAATTATGTATATTAAGACACTTTAATAGAATTTAAAAATACATTTGGGTTGCTGAAAACGTCAAACTTTAAAAAAATTTTTCACACAATGCAATCAAGAGTTTCAAGAGTTCAAATGCTATAGAAATGTCTACCTGAAACCTATGTACTCAATGTCACCCCATTAAATTTAATTAATAAATAAAAAATATTTTCCTCTTTTAATGTCAGAAGGCTCTTTTAGAGGCTGCTCTCTTAGTGAAGAAGAAAGTTATTTGTTAGTTAAACTTAATATTTTTATTAAAAAAAAAATTGCGGCCTCACCTGTGGTGGCACAGATAGATAAAAGCGTCAACCTGGAATGCTGGGGTGGCTGGTTTACAACCCTGGGCTTATCTGGTCAAGGCATATGTGGGAGTTGATGCTTTCTGCTCCTCCCTCCATTTCTCTCTATCTCCTCTCTAAAATGAATAAATAAATTCTTAAAAAAAAAAGTGGCCCTCCCTGGCCGTTGGCTCAGTGGTAGAGCATCCTCCTGGTGTGTGGAAGTCCCAGGTTTGATTCCTGGTTAGGGCACACAGGAGAAATGAGCATCTGCTTCTCTACCCCTCCCCCTTCTCTCTTTTTTTCTCTCTCTTTCTCTTCCCCTCCTGCAGTCATGGCTCAAATGGTTTGAGCAGGTTGGCCCCAGGCACTGAAGATGGCTCCATGGCCTCACCTCAGGAGCTAAAATGGCTCAGTTTTGAACAATGGAGTAGTGGCCTCAGATGGGCATAACATCACCCCCTAGGGGGCTTGCCAGATGGATCCCCAACCAGGTGCATGTGGGAGTCTGTCTCTGCCTCCTTGTCTCTCAATAATAATAATAATAATAATAATAATAATAATAATATGCATGGTATGTACCCAGTTTTATAAAGTTATCGCTGTGTACCAAACTATTTCCCCATGTGTTCATCTATCACTCTTCATATCTGTGTCTTCACAGAGGCAGATGTCAAGAAATATGTTCACCTAATGTTAGTGATGATTATTTCTATATAGTAATATTTTTTTCTTTATAGTTGATTTTTTTCTTTGCAGTACTCTTATAATGCTTAAAATTTTTAAATAAATCATTAGATATAGAGGTAATACAGTCATTACTTTAAAATATGTGAAAAGGAGGAAATGCATTTGGTAGCCACAGTCATTACATTTATTTTTGCCAGTGGGAGACCCCAGAGGAATTAGATAATGCATCTCAGGTGCCAATTCCTGAATAATTAAATAAAAATGTCTGAAATATACATGGGTGTACACACGAGTCAAATAAATGATAGATAAGGTCTATCATTCATTTCTTCAACAGGGAATTCAGTACTTGGGTGTCACATATGTTGAATTTTCATTCTACCAGTTGGAAACAAGCTCCAAATTGTGCTGATGAAAGCAGAATTCATGATTAGCAAAAGGATAAGAAAAGAATATTTTTAGCCTAAGCAAAATAGAGAATCAAGACATATGGAAAACTATACTTCTGATCACCAATTTTTTTCAATACTTACAAAACTAAAGAAATGCTAGTTTTACTATTAAAAGCAAGTTTATAAAGATATAAGCAAACTTTTTAATAGAATGTGTATTTTTTTTAATCAAGTGAGAGGCAAAGAGGCAGAGTGACAGACTCCTGCATGCATCCTGACTGGGATCCACCCAACAACCCCCATCTGGCACTGATGTTCTTCCCATTTGGGGCCGCTGCTTCAATGCTCCACAACTGAGCTATTTTAGTGCCTGAGACAGACCTGGGAGCTAACCTCAGTGTCAAGGGCGAACTTGCTCTAATTAAGCCATGGCTCCAGGAGGAGAAGATAGAGTAAGAGAGAGAAGGGGGGGGGAGAGATGGAGAAGCAGATGGTTGCTTCTCCTGTGTGCCTTGACTGGGAATTGAACCCAGGACTTGCACATGCTAGGCTGATGCTCTACCACTGAGCCAACTGACCAGGGCCAAGAAAGTGTATTCTTAATAAGCTTTGCATTTTTTCTGGAGAGCAACACCAAAATATTCTTTGATTTCTATCTTTTATAAAGTTTCAGGTCAATGAGATAAACACACCAAAAAAGAAAAAAAAAATCCTACAAAACAGGTTTAGTTAAAGTTCTAAGAAGCTAATTAAGGATTAGATAACCACAATGAGAAATGCTAATTATTTCACTGGCTTATTTCATTAGCAACTTGATACCCCTAGGTATGTGTGAAAAAAATTAAAAGATATAACTGTATTAGGTATATTCATTTGGCTGGAATGATTAAAATTCTGTGGATCATCTATTACAGGCTATTTGCTTATTTGGGCTTGCCCGGTATCCATTCCTTCTTCTTCTAACAGCCCTTCTCTACACTTTCTATGGGGAAAGAACAGCTGAGCCTAGTGCCCATGATGGTGATGTCTGTGCCTGGTTTACATTCAGGGCTGTGGAACTACCACCTAGGTCTGTGATCCTCCTATAGATAAATATCTAAAGTTAATCTTTTCTTTTTCCTGTTTAAATTAGCTTGATTAGATACAGTGTCCATTTCTCAGAGCCCTGTGTGATGCACTGCCCTCAAGGAACTTATAAACTCAGTAGTAAGGAAGATCAGACAAGTCCAAAAATAACGTTAAATGCATTATGGGAGCTTCACATGCTTTAGACAGTGTCTACGCAGCACAAAATGAAGTGGCAGTCTGGCACACATCCAGTTGCTTTAACAAATCTGGCAGCCCATTGACTGCATACACCTTCAGAATCAATCATCAGACCTCTGGAGAAGGGAATTCTAAAACTTCCACTGGTAACTCACTGTGAGTTGCTCCACAGACTGTGGCAACTAGAGAAGTGGAGTAGCTTTTTCTCTTTTAATTTCTTTTGAGTCCCAAGAACTTTTTCAGCTAGAAGTGGGAATTTTGGACTAAATGATTAACAAAGATTCCATTACCAATTGCTTCTTTCTTTCCTTCTTCTTCTCCTTCTCCTTTTCCTTCTTCTTCTTCTTCTTTCCAAGTGAGAGGAGGGGAGATAGAGAAACAGACCCCAGCATGTGCCCTGACTGGCATCCACCCAGCAACCTCCATCTGGGGCCAATGCTCAGCCCATCTTGTTCCCATGCTGGCAACTGAGCTATTTTTAGCACCTGAGGCAGAGCCTCCATGGAGCCATCCTCAGTGCCTGGGCTGATGCATTCAAAGCAATTGAGCCATGGCTGTAGGAGGGGAAAAAGGAGAGAGAGAAGGGAGAGCGGGGAGGGGTGGAGAAGCAGATGGTCACTTCTCCTGTGTGCCCTGATGGAAAATAAAACTGGGACATTCACATGCTGGGCCAATGCTCTACCACCTAGCCAACTATCCAGGGTGCTTCTTGCTTTGCTTCATAGTTTGGTTAATTTTAATTCCTTTTGTTTCCAAGCCCTTCTCTGTTCCACATTGCACTTTGTAGACATCTTCATTACAGAATGATTGCTTTATAGTGCAATGATCTGGATCCATGTCTACCTCCTCCAGGGCAGGAGTTTTAATAGATTCATCTTCCTAACTGGATTCTCAACAGTATCCATCTTTGCTATGGTTACTATCATGTTTATTTTATATACCATAATTACCAAAGAGATTTTTAAAAAATGACTTGTATATGTGCTCTACTCTGGTTCTTCTAGAAGGTACTGCCTCCCATGCCTGAGTTAAAATGATAAAGTAAGAGAAGTTTGTCTCTATATCTCCTTTTTCTGAGACTTTTTCTGTCACTGTCCCCGCTGTAGGTCAACTCATACCTTCCAGTCAGTAGTGGAATAAGTCAACCCTAACGTAATGACAATGTTCTAATTTAACCTGGTAACACAAATGCTCTCTTATAACTTTTTAAAAACTGTACCCAAAAGTTCAGTGCACTCTTCTGGATGTATGCTATATTTCACGATCAAGATAACTGAGATAATGCAGGTTAAAATATATGTCCACCACTACACGTAGTACTGGGTTTCCCTCTGAATGGGCGGGAAGAATGTTTTAGTGTGCTTTTAGCTTCTTTTAAAGGCAAGAGTGAGACACTGAGAATGTTAAACACTTTCTGAGATGATCTGGAAAGTGGTATTGTAAGGTTGAATAAATGGGAAGAGGCAGAAGTCAGAGAGGCTTCCCAAGGATTCATTCAATAGCCTTGATAAGAGATGATGAAGGTGGTATTGGCTAGTTGGCTCAGTGTTAGAGCGTTGGCCCAGTGTGTGGATGTCCCAGATTCGATTCCCAGCCAGGGCACACAGGAGAAGCGCCCATCTGCTTCTTCACCTTTCCCCCCTCCTTTCTCTCTATCTCTGTCTTCCTCTTCCGCAGCCAAGGCTCCATTGTAGCAAAGTTAGCTCTGGCACTGAGGACGGCACCATGGCCTCCGCCTCATGCAGTAGAATGGCTCTGGTTGTAATGGAGCAACACCCCAGATGGGCAGAGCATCACCCCCTAGTGGGTATGGTGCATGCGGGAGTCTGTCTCTCTGCCTCTCTGCTTCTCACTTCAGAAAAGTACAAAAAAAAGAAAAAAATATAATAAAAAAAAAAGAGATGATGAAGGCTTGAGGCAATGAAAAAATAGAGAAACATAAAACAGACAGTTTGGAGAAAAAATATGAATGAGTTAGTTACTAATGCTAAAGAGACGAGATAAGACCAAATACAGACTTTAGCACTGTAGAAACAAATAATTAAACATTTTTATCATGATAAAATATACAGAAATTCAAACTTACCATTTAACCTATTTTTAAATATACAATTCAGTGGCATGAAATAGACTCATATTGTGCAAACATCACCACTACCATTGCCAAGTTTTTCATCTTCCCAAACTTGAGGCCCAGAAATACTGCACTGCGGGCTCAATATAAAGACTGGTTTGGGGCTACAATAATCAGACCCTTTATAGGCCCATTCTTGAAACCAGGAGGGGAGAACACTAGGTTATAATCAAGAACCTCTCTTCCCAGGCCAGAGGGGGAAAAATGTAAGCTGATGCCCAAAGCATTGCATTTTATTTTCCTACAATAGAAAGAAGGACAGATGTACTGTGAAGGCAGAGCAGGGGAGGGGTGACCTGGTGATGGAGGGGCTGTCATTTCACTGTTCTTTTTTTCTTTTAGTTAAAGACTCTGGTTAAAGTATAAATGCCCCTCAAGAGGGGTTATATATTAACTTCCTGTACTCGTTATCCATTGCAATGTAACAAATCACGCCAAAACTTAGTGGCTTAAACAATAATCTCTTATTAAATGTCACAGTTTCTGTGGGTCTGGAATTCTGGAGTGGCTTGGCTGGGTAGTTCTGGCTCAGGATCTCTCACAAGGTTACAGCCAGACATCTGATGGCTTGACTGGGCCTAGAAATTCACACCCAAGGTGGCTCACTCACATGACTTAGTCTTCTCCCTGTGGGCTTCTCCATGCAGCTGCTTGAGTGGCCTCATGACATAGCTACTGAGTCCCTCCAAAACAAGAAATCCAAGAAACCAAGGTGGAAGCTGCAATGCCTTGATGACTTAACCTCTGAAACGACACACTATCATGGTGGAATGTTCTGGTCACACAGTCCAGTACTGATTCAGTGTGGGAGGCTGGAAACCAGGAAGTGAGGACCTTGGAAGCTGATTTCCATACCTGTCTTCAGCTCCAATCCTAGCTAGGGGTTAACCCAGGAATAGGGGAAACTTTGGGTGGGGCCTGGAGGGAGGCCTTAAATTGATCCTGGAGGCAGGGGAGGCAAGAAGACAAGAAAGCAAGCTTTGTGAGTCTTTCCCTGCCCTAACAGAGAGCCTGAAAAGCAGCCTGAATCAGAAAGGCACAGCCCCTGAAGGAAAGTACAGATTGGAAAAGAGAAATAAAATCATTCCCCCTTTAGCAAATTGGGTACAATTTTGAAACTTTTGACAAATGTCCTGGTAATCCTTGTCACATGGCTGAGCCAGCAGTTTTAGACAGCTGCTGATGTGCCTACCAACTTATTCTGTGTGACAGCAAGTTGGTCTCTTCATGTCTCACTGTCTTCATCTTTGGAATGGGTTTGACTATTTATTCATCGGTAGTTTTGAAAAACAGGTTTATCATTACAAAGATACAGATTATTTATTTTCATGTTATTATTTTGCTTTAAAATGTTCATTAGTCTGTTTAAAATATATGAAAATCCTCATAGACACATTAATCAACACATTTACTTGATCATTTTTCTTTTAATTTTAGTTTTCAAAAATACCCTAAGGCTACATCCATTACAGGGTAATGAACTGCAAAATCTTATTTAATTGCAATGAACATATTTACTGGAGTTACGGAAAAGAAAAAATATATAATTCGGCGAACTATCAATTTAAAAGAATCAAAACAACCTCTGCTAATAGGCAAGAAAGTGCTTCCTTGTATTCTCACTGTCCTCTCTCCCTCCCTTCTCCCTTCACTCCAACACAGAGACCTTGGAGAGAAGGACACCCAAGGCCAGAGCACTTTTGGCACTCAGAAGGCCTTGGAGACTTGAGGCTCAGAATTTGTGACTCAGAACTCTTGGGAGATGGATGTCCCTGATATGCTTCTGGTTTGATTCTGATATAGGGCTTTAGGGTGACTCACCAACAGCAATTTCCAAAGCTCTCTTCCTATGCAGGCAAATAATGCTCAGCAGATAGCTGTGTTGGGGACTTTCAAGCTACCAACTGCCCCAGTGTCTATGAGTTATTCTGGTGCATTCCTTGCTTACCTTAAGGATAGAGCATTTCTGAGGTGTCCTTACACAGTCTTATTTATGATTCTTAATTATAAAATATTTTGGTGGGAGATTTTCCCCATAAGTTTAAAATTAATAATTAAAAATAGCCCAAGTGTCCGTCAGAGGACGAGTGGATTAAAAAGCTTTGGTACATATATACTATGGAATACTACTCAGCCGTAAGAAATGATGACATCGGATCATTTACAACAAAATGGATGGACCTTGATAACATTATATGGAGTGAAATTAGTAAATCAGAAAAAAACTGAGAACAGCATGATTTCATACATAGGTGGGACATAAAAGCGAGACTATGAGACATGGACAAGAGTATGGTGGTTACGGGGTGGGGGGAGGGAGGAGAGGGTGGGAGAGGGGGGAGGGGAGGGGCACAAAGAAAACCAGATAGAAGGTGACAGAGGACAATTTAACTTTGGGTGATGGGTATACAACATAATTGAATGATAAGATAACCTGGAGATGTTTTTTTTGAACATATGTACCCTGATTTATTAATGTCACCCCATTAAAATTAATAAAGTCTTAAAAAATAAATAAGAAACACAAAGTCAGGAACACTTAATACACCTTGATTTCTGTACTAGATCCTTGTACCATTATAGATATGATTATATTTAATTCAATCTAAGATGATTACTTCAAACTGGATTCTCCCACTGTCTGTTTCTGGTTCCTCAGGGATCCTATGAAAAATCCGAGAAAATTCCTTGCTGATTGAGAAGATATCAGACTGTAACATATGGCTCACACATGTGATTAGTGTTCCTCTCAGGAAAAATGCAGAGTTATATTTAGAATATAGGGTATGTGTTCAGTGGTTCTGGATGACCCAGGGGATTATTAGATTCTTCTTGTGGAATTTTCTATAGTTAAAAGATGAATCCAGCATTCTGACTATTTGGTGTGGACACTGGAGCACATCTGTAAGCTTTTGCAGGTGTGAGGCCTGCCAAATTTTTACTATTGTGTAGCTTCTTGAAAGCAGTAGCTCTTGAGAGAAGATTTTCTCAGTTTCAGTGTTCTTACCATGCATTTTAAAGGATTATTTGACACAAGTATCTGCCGAAGTAAAAGAGTGAATAATTTATGAACAATAGGTGATTGGCCTCCAAATGAAATGGGTTGAGCTATAATAATAGCATTGCCAGGTTTGCATTTATTTTATTTTTTTAAAAGGAAATATCCCTTTTTGTTTCCTCATATTATGTTTCACCATAATTGTGTTTTATCACATATATGATATTAAAACTAGTGAGTGGGACATGATTTCTGATTAAATTCTGACACTCATGTCATCATCCTGGGAGGCCATATGCTGGTAAATCAGGATTATGTGCTTGCCTTGGTCAAGGCCTTGGCTAATCTGTGTCAGAAGCTACACTGGGCCTTTCCCATCCTCTGGCAAGATATCTTGCATTGCAATGTAAACTTCTTGTTTCATAGGTATCCAGCTTAATCCACTAAAGTCCTGAAGAATGTAAGTGCTTCTGATTGCCTCCATGTAGCCTTTCCATCTGAATATCAATCTTACTCCCAATTTAAGATCAACACCCCTTGTCCAATATACCCCTTAGTAAACTGGTTCCCCTTCCCAGTGACCTGACTGCTGTCACTTTAGTGACACCCAATTCTCTTTACTTCTAGATACTCAAGTGAAAACTCTTGGAGAATATAATTGCCTTCCTATTCTTGCACCAACCTCTTTTTAAATCCCTTTATTAATCTTTCTCTTTAGGCATTTGGATTCACTTTCCATTGATTACAGCTATTTTCTGTAACTCCAGTGTCTTTTCCATCTAATTCAGCCTCAGTCCTGTCACCAGTGATTCTTCATGAACCATCTCCACCCCCATTCCTCCCCCCACGATCCCCACACCAAATCGTGCTACTGTCCTGGGCTCTAGGAAAACTGCAGCAAGGTTAAACCTATCTATCTATCTATCTATCTATCTATCTATCTATCTATCTATCTATCTATCTATCTATCTATCTATCTATCTTCTATCTATCCATCTATTTATTTATTATAGAGAGAGGCAGGGAGAGAGAGACCAAGAAACAAAAACAGCAAGCTGTTCCTGTATGTGCCCTGACCCGGGATGGAACCAATAATCTCTGCACTTCCAGAGGACATTCTAACCAACCAAGCTATCCAGACAGGGCTTAATTTTTTTTTATTGATTGATTTTTAGAGAGGCAGACAGAGGAAGGGAGAGAGAGGGGAGGGGGAAGGGAGGCATTCATTTATTGTTCCACTTAGTTGTGCATTCACTGGTTGCTTCCCATGTGTGCCCTGACCAGGGATCAAACCCACAACCTTGTTGTTTCGGGAGGATGCTCTAACCAACTGACCTACCCAACCAGGGCCTATTTTATCTCACTTTTAAGAGCCTCCTCTAAAAATAATCTATTTAACTCATCCTACCTGATTTCCCATTACTTTCCAAAGCACACCTCTACTTCTACTTTAATCTGTTTAATTTCCTTTTGTCTTTTGTTCATAAAGCTCTTTTGTTCATATTGCTTATTTATTTTTTCAAGCATTTTTTTTTCCTTAAAAGATTCCTTTTTCCATCATTCAAATCTTCATATTCTGATAACCTTATCTACTTGATATGTTGTTTAATCCTTACAGTATATCCAATGAAACATGTATTATTAGCTCTATTTACAGATTAAAACAAAACAAAACCCAGGGCAGGAGAGGTTAAATAAATTTCCCAGGATTACACAGTTAAGAATTGATAGGTTCAAGATTTTCACCTGATTCTGCTGCCTGAAGATCTGAGACAAATTTAAACATGTCTTCATTCCTAATAAGATATCCATTATTAAAGACTTGATTATTAAATAATGTGACTATTATAAACCCTAAGAAGTAGGAAATAAGAGAAAGAAGAAAGTGAAAGAGTTTTGGAATTATATTCATGGACTTCTTTCTACAGAATAGAAACATCACAGAAGTTAATGACAGGTCATACTAATGGGCAAGTGTCTTCTGGGAGCTCTGGTTGCCCTCTTTAGCTTCAGGTTTATAATGCAGAGGGGACAATAACAAAACTGTGCAAGCACTTGAATGGTTTGATTGAGAATGCAATTCACCTCCAAAATTAGATTGAGGATTGAATGCTACCATCTTTCTACATATCAACAATTCAGCCTGGTATTTCATGACACTTTGGTGTCAAGTAGTTTTTCATCTTTCTAAAGATTGCTGGCTCCCCAGACTATTTCTGGAGTGGCAGAGGATCCTGTAGCTATCTCCCATATATGAACCATAAGAAGCCATCAGGTTTTGACAATCTCTGGCTGCAAATAATACCTTGATCTGCAGAGAATCTTATCAAAACAATGTTGGCAAAACAAAACAACAACAACAAAATACCCCCAAAGAACTAATTTTACTAAATTTATGGAATTGGTGGCTACCTAAGAAAGGGTATTTTAGGGGTCTATACATTTTCCTCTGGGACTTAAACAGCATGGATTCCTGATTGAAGAAGGAAAGCGGGTTTTTTGTTTGTTTGTTTTTTACAGGGACAGGGACAGAGAGTTAGAGAGAGGGATAGATAGGGACAGACAGACAGGAACGGAGAGAGATGAGAAGCATCAATCATCAGTTTTTCGTTGCGACATCTTAGTTGTTCATTGATTGCTTTCTCAAATGTGCTTTGACCGCGGTCCTTCAGCAGACCGAGCAACTCTTTGCTCAAGCCAGCGACCTTGGGTCGAAACTGGTGAGCTTTTGCTCAAGCCGGATGAGCCTGCGCTCAAGCTGGTGACCTTGGGTTCTCGAATCTGGGTCTTCCGCATCCCAGTCCAACACTCTATCCACTGCACCACCGCCTGGTCAGGTGAAGAAGGAAAGTTTTTGATGTTGTTTTTGAGCTGCTTCTGTGCATTTCAAGTTATATGGGGGTGACCTAGGCACCATGGATGAAGGAAGTGGTAGTGAGAATTTGAGTCTCACAGTGACTTGGTTATTAGGTTAATCTGTGATTCTACTCAAACTGTACTGTTTGTTGGAGCCTTTTAATAAGCAATTACATCATTAGTCAAAAAGAGAACTAAAAATTTACTTCACATTGCTGTGGGCAGAAAAATGTTTGGTGGTCAATTTAGATTCTCACAAGCACCAGCATGTAATTTTCAGAACAGTCCACAGGCGCAGCATGAATTGGGGCAGTGTTGCTTGGAGTCTGCTAGAATGACTGGGATAGACAAGGAAGGAGTGTATGCAGTATTTGTTGTGTAGGAAGGCTGAAGCTCATATATAACACTGGGGAACAAAATTTTTGTTGCATCCACAAAAATACTTGTTCTTATCGAACTCGAGTGTGCTGATCTCAAATCTGACATTAGTTTTTCTCTGTAAGCTACAGATTTTTTGCAATTCAAGATTTTAGGTTTTCATCTTATTGTAAAATTTTCAACATTTACTTTAACATAATGAAGTAGAATGTCTTCTTGGGCATCATCTTTGTGAAAATATAATAATTTATATAATGCAGTAAATATACTAGTACACTAAAAGATATGAATGCATCAGAATTTGTCTACAATTTCAAAATAGAACATATTAAAACACTTATTTTAATCATAAAATTTGCGCAAAACATATTTAAATTCTATTTAAGCAAAAATTTCTAGCTCTTGCGTTTGTGTACCTTTTGAGGACAATTTCCTTTGATGCTCCAGCAGTAGTGTCCTCATCACTAACAGCTCCAAGATTTTCAGGAAACTTATCAAGGTGACTGTTCAGGAAGTGAATCTTAATGCTCATGTTACATCCAATGTCGCGGAAAGCCAACAGCATTCTTTGATTCAGAAGTTCATAGTTTTCGGCTTTTTTGTTGCTAAGGAAGTTCTTTGTAACTGCCACAAAGGACTGCCATGCTGCTTTCTCCTCGTTATTCATCTTCCTGGCAAATTCTTCGTCACGTAGAGGGTTTGAATATGAGGTCCATCGAATACACCTGCTTTTATCTTCTCGAAAGACAAGTCAGGAAAAGCAAAAATAGTATGTTGAAAGCATTCACTTTCTCTATTCAAAGCCTGAGCAAACTGCTTCATTAAGCCAAGTTTGATGTGAAGTGGGGGAAAAATGATCCTGTCTCAATTAACTACAGGTTCATTCACAATATTTTGCATCTCTACTTCCAGAGCTTCATGTTTTGGCCACTCCTTCTCTGTCTATTGTTTCTCCTGAGCTCAGCTGTCCCACAAACACAGAAAACAAGGATACTTCGTGAAACCTCTCTGTTGTCCTAGCAGAAAATTTACCATTTTAAGATGTACACAAATGATCCAGTTATGCTCCTCATACTTCAGAAAGTCAAGGACAATTTTTATGTTATTATAATCTTCTCACAATTGAATAACCAATTAAAACCACTGCATTAACATTATCGTTGTGTAGAACACATTTCAGATTTCGTTTAAAGCTGTCAAGAAATATCCACCATCTGTTGGACTGTAAGTGGTAACACCTAGCTGACTGAGAAGACTACTGATATCATGACAGTAAACAAAGTGTTTGTCTTCGGGAAAAAAGTCCACAAAAATTTGTTCACGTTTCCTGAAATTGGATATGTTTGCTGACTGGTAAAATACATTCTTTTCTTGAAGCATGGAGCCTAAGAACTCCGCTGTTTTATTTGATAGACCCAAATCTCTTACTAAGTCATTCAATTCGGGTTGGCTAAACTGCTGAGGGGTTACTGACTGCTTGGCATCAGAAGAAGACCCTTCAGATTCTACAACCATTTCCTCATGCATCTTATCAAAATACACTTGATCTCCATGTTCACTTTCTTCATCCTTAGAAGAAATAAAACCATTGAAAACTGGAACCAGGAGTGTCTCAGAGTGTGAGATAGGTCGTATTGCTGAAGGAATATTAGGATATGTGATCATGTGCCATTTTTTCTTGCTGATGCCCTTTGTATGGGTCAGACAGAAATAACAGTCACTGCTGTGGTCCTTAGGTTCACGCCAAACTATGGGAATACCAAAAGGCATTCCTTTGCATTTTCCTTTTGTCCAGTCATGAAGCATTTCCTCACAATCATGACACACAATATGAGGAGCCCAATACATGTCTTGATCGCCAAGGGGAGCTTAAAAATAGGCAATATATGCATGTATCACAAATGATGAAATATTGTACCTTTGACGTTGAAGTGTGTAAGAGCCACATATATAACAGAAGGTGTTAGGACTATTCTTACATTTACGCCTACTCGAAGAAGCCATGATTCAATCTGAAAACAAAAAAAGAGGGTGTTTTTATCAGATAATAAAATTTTACATTTAAAAACAACTATAATTATGTAAAAGTGATGTTTGTAAAACATTAATTGCCTTGTGGTTATGTTCAATCCAAGAGTCATTGCCCTTTAACTCCATTTTAAAAACCAATGCATGCCATTAACTGTAACAAAAAGAAATTGAAATTGCATAAAAACTAGAGCATGCCCCCAAAAAACAGATTTCAGATTTGGAACCAGTGATGCAGACATATATAGAAAAAGTTCTAAAACTTCATGCAACAGAAAATGAAAAAATATGTTGTTCCCCAGTGTAGCCATTTCTTATCAAGGTAAAAGGGAAGGAACTACTTTCCCTTCCTCTGTACACAACTCAGGTTTCACATGGCATTGTTTTGACTTCGTTTTCATTTTAAGTCTGTCCATATTGCATATTTTAACTTGAAATCTACTGTGCAGAGATCCTGGGGTGGGAGGTAATGGGGAAATTTTAACTTCCTTAGATATGATCCTAGGCTTTGTACCTCCCTTGGGGTGGCACTACCTTGGTTAAAATCTATAGTTTCGTGAAATCTTTTTCTTGGAAAGAGTGAGAAGTCCATGGTTTGGCAGAACCACATGTCCACCATTGTTACCAACATCCTGTTAAATAACTCAGTCATGTAGTATTTGCTAATTGGTATTAAAATCCTAAACAATTTTTAAAAATCAAAGTTCTTAATGTGAGCAGTAAGGGGATAGGAAATGCTAAAATTAGCAAAGGTGCACAGACTGGCTAAGAACATCCACCAACCCTTTTTCTGAAAACCTTAACTTCATAGTATAGAAGGCAGGCGCACTGGATCTTTCTTTGTTTCTTTTTAAAAATACTTTTAAGCCTACCTACAGTCTCTTTTTATTATGGAAATTAAAAAATATGATGTCTAAACTATATTAAGAATTCTATTCATTTGAATGATTTTCAAGCTAGATATCTAGTGATTCAACTTGGATATTTTCTTAGCTTATGTTTTCTCAAAAAGAATTAAAATATTTTACTTTTGATGTACAACAGATGAGCCAAGTATAGGTTATATGCTTCAGCATGCTATTTAGGGATTCTATAATGGAAATATTTTGGAATTTGCTCTATCATATTGGTTGTTACATGAATGGTATTATTTTTAATAAAAGCATAACTTTTGACCATCATTTTATTTCCCTCTCACTGGAGTATAAACTACATTAGATGACTTTCTTAAGACTGTGAAGAAAAGCACCCTATTATTCTATCAGTGACCTTTGGCAAGCAACTGCTTTCTTGAACTACTTATGTCTCTGGAGTGTTTGACTAAGGTTTCTTCTGGTCAAGCCATTGGCAAACCAAATGTCAAATAACAATGTGGTCATTTTTCATCTTGAGATAAGTGTTTCTCCAATAAGATGATCAATTAGTCTTATTCACATTATAACATACCTCCCATGTATTTTATGCCATACAAAGATTTCTGTAGTCTTATAACCTTCTTATTAAAAACAACCCCTTCTTTTAGATTTCAGGCTATTAGAACACATAATGAATCCCCAAATACCTCATGTATGACCTATGTGTATTGACATTTTCATTATACCAATAAATCCTCCAAAGGTGGTATTATAAAAAATAAATAAATAAACCTCTATTTTTTAGGATATGAATTAAGGTCTTTCACAGAAAATATCCACTTTTGATAGAAATAAAGTTCTGGAAATGGTGTTTTCACTGAAGCCAAACTTATATTTAACTACAAGTCCTTAGGATATTTTTCAGTTGGAAACAAGGCATTTCATGACATGCTATATAAGAAAAATTCTAAAATTTGTTTTTTGGGCGTTTTTTTTTTTTTTTTTTTTTGCTAGGAAGACACTTAAGACGGAACACTTTCTTCTAAAGAACAGTCTAATGTGGGAAACATTAGGTGTACATATTGAGAAGAATCTCAGAGCATCTATACATATTATTTTGGAAAGTTTTGACCTCTGCTGGGGTTGTGTAGATAATAGTTATAACCGCTGCTTCAAATGCAGGCAGATTTTACATATGAACTATTTTTTCTTTTTTAATTTCTTGTTAATGGTATCATCATTTACATCTATCCACGCTTCTGAAGCTATTCTAATTTATATTTATTTATTTATTCATTTTAGAGAAGAGAGCCAGAGAGAGAGATAGAGAAGCGAGGGAGGAGCAAGAAGCATCAACTCCCATGTGTGCCTTGACCAGGCAAACCCAGGGTTTCGAACCGGTGACCTCAGCATTCTAGGTGGATGCTTTATCCACTGCGCCACCATAGATCAGGCCATGAAACTATTTTACATTATAGTTGGACAATTTATAAATCCTGCCCAACAGATACCTACATTTTAGAGAGATCTATGGATGCCCTTATTTTTAGAGATCTTATTTTTAATTAATGAAAATTTAAAAAGCCCTTTCTGAGAATGGTACTTGGGAGCCAAGAGTGTTTACACCTCTGAATGTAAACTGTTTCAAATCATTTTTGGAAACATGATTAAAATATAATGCTAAATATATATGTATATGTGGGCCTGTGTATAATGAGAGAGAATAATAGTTCCATGTCCAGAATCAGTCTTTAGTAACACATTCTAGAAATTTGGAATACTTAACATATTCATAACAACTGGCTTAATGTAATAACAACATACTCTCCTACCTTTGAAAGTGAAACAGCATTTTCAATAAGCATTATAAATAAAACAATCCTCACTGGTTCATTAATTAATTCATTGGTACTTATGACAAATCAGTGACAAGCACCTAATCTGAGCCAGGTAATGCGCATGGCACTGGAAATACAAAGATAAATGACAATCTGTGCTGTCCTGGAGAATTTCTTTCTCTTGGAGTTTTAATGTTTAATTTCACTCGTACTTTTATTAGGAAGGAAAGGCGAAGAGAGGAGGAAAATGATTGTCTAAAAAAGGCATGGAAGCTTGAGTCAGAAGCCATTATTCAGCTTTTTTTGGGAGATTCTGAACTCTTCATTATTATAATGGTCTTATTCCTCCAGCTGAAGTGAAACGTACACACCCCTCTTTTCTCTTCCACAAAGATGGATGACTAGTGAAAAGAGAAGAATATGGGATCTGGAGTCAGATTTGGGCTGGGATACTAATTCTGATACCAGTTTGATTGTAGCTTTCTGTTACTTACTTAATTAGCCTCTACATGGACTGGTGTCCCCATTGCGAAATGGAAATAAAAATATTAGTTGGTCCTTGCTAAAAGGCTGATTCTTTCCCTTTTTAGTCCCTTCTAGCACTATCATTGATCCGAAAATAAGGTTCCCTACAAAAAAAAGTTAAATAATTTAAAACCTGGGAATTGTATCATTCAAACGATGTGGTATAATTGTTAACTATGGATGTTTTTTAAGATGCTGGAACAAAAATGATGTCCGGGGTTTCTATATCCTTGGTCTGGCTGTGCATGTTTGGCACCGATCCCAGACTAACTATAGTAAGTCTTATATCCTGGGTCAATATAATTCCTAATCTCTAGGTTGAATGAGCAAGCTTTCCCAGGCAAGATTTAATTCACAAATGCATTTAGGTAGACACTGGATATATCTAACAGTGCATCGTCAAGTGAACACAGGTCATCAGCATAAGCTCAACTAACTGAAAAGAAGCTTGCCTTAGGAAGCCAGCAATCTCACCAACAGATCCTGCTGGGGATTGCCTAAACATAATTGTTAATTGAAAAAAAAATTAAAGAGAGTATTAGAGATATATTTTCCCACTGATAGTTGCACTTAATTCCCCAAAGTGTTAATAAAAGCTCAGAAGAGCATCATCGGAAGAATCTACCTCTTAACATCCATGTTCATCTGTCAGTTTCCATTCATAGGCTCTTAAAGAGGGTGGGAAAAGAAAGAACATCCCCTGGAATTTTCAAGTAAGAGGGGTCCATCTCTTTATGCTTACCAGTTCTCCACAGCACAACCTTAGCTTTAAAATGGCTAAACTCTTTGGAACCATGTGTTCCCATTCCTAGAGGATGAACTTTGCTCTTTACCCTTCTAGAATAGATTAATGGGGTTTCATCTAATTTACTCCATGAAGAAAAAGCTTTAAAAAGCCAGGCTCTCCCAATTTACATGGGCAATAATATACTTTTTTTCTTTTATTCTGGCTTTGGCCAAAATATTTCTGAATTCTTGAACTTAAAGCTTTATGTTCTCAGACTATCAGCAGTTCAATGTCTTTATTATTCCATTCATTTTGCTTGAAATAAACAAGCCTATATTTCCCAGTTTCTTCATTAACTGAAATCAATTTTCGAGTTAGTATCACAACTCAGTTTGAAAAGTCAATGAGAAATTTAAGACCCCTGTTTCTGCAGCCTCTTCTCATGACTGCAATAGCAGGCTTAGACTGCTTTCACAGTAGTTTTATAAGCCAGGTCCAAAAGAATGCTTCTATTTCTGTGCACCCTCTCCTAGTAATACAGCCATTCAATCTAAGTGAGACTGCAGAAGCTTTACTTTAGCAACTTGTTTGGCTTGTGGGTGGTATTAATTTTCTACAACTGCCTTAGCAAATTATCACAAACATAGTGGTTTAAAACAACTCAAATTTATTATTTTACAACTCTGGAGGTCAGAAGTCTGATGTGGGTCTCATTGGCCTAAAATCAAGCTGTTAGTACATTTCTTTCTAAAGGCTCAATCTTTTCCAGCCTCCTTGGCTCGTGATCTTCAAAGCCAGAAGTAACTAGGTGATCTTTCTCACATCACATCACTGACACATTTTTCTGTGTTCTGTTTTGACTTTTAAGGATCCTGTGAATACTGGATAATCCAGAATAATCTCTATTTTAAGGTCAGATGACTACCAACCTTAATTCCATCTGTAATCTGGATATTCCTTTGCTCAGTAAGAACATATTTATAGTTTCTGGGGTTTAGGACATGAACATCTTTGCCTACCCCAAGCTAAATAATATCCTCCCCCAAACAAATAAAAACAAACAACACAAAAGGGCAATAAATTTCTCTTTTTCAGAAGAATGAAATAAAAAATCCTTCTCAGATGGAGAGATTTTATTATCATAATGGTCTCACTTCTCCAATTGAAATGAAACATACATACCACTTTTCTGTCATTTGGTTTGAGGATTAGGAGCAATTGGTTTTGAACCATGAATTCCAAGTGAGCCTTGAGCTAGAATTCACAGATTTGTGACAGTCACAGTAAATAGGGTTCTAAATCTTTGGGGGGTGGGAGTCAGGAGGTCTTTATCTCAGGTTTCAGATATACACTGGGGTAAACAATTATCTTCTTACAGGTATCTGTTGGGAAGTATCTATCGTTCTATTCTGAACTGGGTTTAAGATCTCTGGATAAGTCTCCCCTTTCCTCTGAGTTTAAATTGCAAATGCCTATTCTAGGTGCCAAGTCCCTGACTATATAGTAATGGCAATCTGGGCTGGGCAGTCTGGCAGAGTAGCTTTCATTGGAAGCTGGGGCATAAGTAGATACTTACTATCACTGTAATTGATTTATCTTTTTCTTTCTTTTTCTGACTATTTGGAGGTAGGGGTTGTTTTTATTTTCCCTTCTTCCTCCTTCCTCTCATTTCCCCCCTGCTTGTGTCTTCTGCCTGCTGGGGATACCCAGCGTCTCCCAAATGGAAAAGCACATATTACAGTTTTGTGAAACGTGTGCAGCTTTTACAGTAGAACACTATGTAGCTGTGAAAAAAACCACCAGATTGGGCTTGGTTTTTCTGTATTACTTTCTCATTCTCTCTCTGGCCTTTAAAAAATATTTATAGTATAAAGAGTCTTTCCCAAGTCAAGAGATGCAAAGACAAAAACATAATGAAATCCTTTAGGATTGGGTTGGGGAAGAGCAGGTAAGGGGAAGAAATCTTTCTATTCTGAGGTCACAGTAGTAGACTGTTTCTGTATCCCTCCACTCCCCTGTTCTCACCTCTACACTTTTCATAAACAACCCCAAGGGGCTTCCATACCTGCTCAGAAGCATAAACTTTTCAATATGCTTAAGTGCTTCTGATTTGTTCTTACTGATACTTGTGCTAGAAGAAGTTGCTGAATCCCATTCCCCAAGAATGAGATCATGGGCTGATTTTAGACCCTGCTGGATGATAAAGAGAAAAGAAGAGCTCTTGTTTCATAAGTCTGTTATTTTAATGACCATTGTAGTAGGCAGCCTTTAAGACGATTCAATGATCCTTGATTCCTCAAATGTACTCTGGACCTAGTTACTTTCTTCCAATCAGCTGAATAGGGCAAAAGTAATGAGATCTTGGTTCTGAGATTAGGCTACAAAAAGACTCTGGCTTTCATTGTGCTTGCCCTCAGGTGTTTCGATGAAATCAGTGACCATGTTTTTAGCTGCCCGATGGAAAGGTCACATGACAAGAAACTGAGGCAGGCTTCTGGGCAACAGCCAGGGAGCTGGAGCCCAGGCCCTCAATGCATTAACCTCCGGGGAACTGAATCCTCTCAGTAACCACTTGAGAGAGCTTGGAACTGGATCTCTCTGTGGTCAAGCCTTGAGCCAACTATCATCCTTGGCACTAAGGCATCTGGCAAAGCTGTGCCTGGATTTCTGACCCACAAAAACTGTGGGAAAATTAATACTTGTCTTAAGCTTCTAAATTTTGAGGTAATTTATTTTATAACAACAGAACTAACTAATACAACAATAAAATGGCATTACAAGAAGTTTGGAAGATAGAGGGAGAAAAATCACCCATTCTACTACTCAACCACAACCATGGCTTTAATTTTTGCATGTTTTATTCCAACCTCCATACATATGTACATATATTTACATTGCTGATAAGCATAATGTGAATAAAATTTTACACTCTATTATTTCATTTAACATTAAGTCATAAGTAGTTCCATGTTACTATAAAAATCTTTGTACTTATAATTTTAATGGCTGTATAATATTCTCTCAAATGGAAGTACTATAATTTAGATAATTTTCTCATTCTCTTCGGGCACTTCATTTACTTCCTATTTAATTTGCAATTAAAAATAACATCATCTTGGGTATGTGGTGTTTTTTTTTTTTCCTCTCACCAATTCAATTTTTCCCATCTCATTTTCTTCCTTGGTACAGTTCTCAATTTACGGTAGTATCTCTTCAGATATTCCTCAGTGGTTGGTAGGTGGCAAAATTTCTGAGTCACTTTATGTCCAAAGCTATCTTTGTTCTTCTCTCTCTTAAATATTCATTTAAATGGCTATTGATTTTTGGTTGAAAAGTACCTATTCAAATATATGGCAATATCAAACTATTTTTTAAATTAATTAATTAATTAATTAAGACAATTAAATTTAACAAGGTGACATTGGTCAATCAGAGTACATAGATTTAGAGAAAACATCTCCACATCATTAGATAGTCGATTATGCTGTATACCCATCACCCAAAGTCAAATCATCTTCTGTCACCCTATATTTTGTTTCTCTTTAAGCCCCTACCCTTCCTTTCCTCTCTTCCCCTCCCCCTGGTAACTACAGCACTTTTATTTATGTCCATGAGTCTCAATTTTGTGTCCTACCTATGTATGGAATTATACAGTTCTTAGCTTTTTCTGATTTACTTATTTCACTCAGTATAATGTTATCAAGTTCCATCCATGTTGTCATAAACGACACACATCATCATTTCTTATGGCTGAGTAGTATTACATTGTATATATGTACCACATTTTCTTTATCCAATCTTCTGTTGAAGGGAATTTTGGCTGTTTCCATGTCATAGCAACCGTGAACAATGCTGCAATTAACATGGGGGTGCATGTGTCTTTACATACCCAAGTTTTCAAATTTTGTGGGTATATACCCAGTAAAGGGATTGTTGGGTCATATGGTAATTCTCTTCTTAATTTTTTGAGGAACCACCATACTTTCTTCCATAATGGTTGTACTACTTTACATTTCCACCTACAGTGAATAAGGATTCCTTTTTCTCCACAGCCTCTCCAGCACTTGGTATTACCTGTCTTGTTGATAATAGCTAATCTAACAGGTATGAGCTGGTATCTCATTGTAGTTTTTGATATGCATTTCTCTAATCCAAGAAAAAGGAATATTTTTTCATTTTATTTTATTTGTTTTGATTTCCCTTAACAATGCTTTGTAGTTTTTATTATATAGGTAGGACCTTTACATTCTTTGTTATGTTTATTCCTAGGTATTTTATTTTGTTTTGTTGCAACTGTAAAAGGGATTATTTTTTTGAGTTCTTTTTCTGAGGTTTCATTGTTGGCATATAAGAAAGCAATAGACTTTTGTATATTAATTTTGTATCCTGTGACCTTACTGTATTGGTTTATTGTTTCTAATAGCCTTTCTGTTGAGTCTTGGGAGTTTTCTTTCTTCCTTCTTTTTTTTTTTTTTCTACTGAGACAGAGAGAGACTAAGAGAGAGGGACAGATAGGGACACACAGATAGGAACTGAGGGAGATGAAGCATCAATCATCAGTTTTTTGTTGCCGTTGCGACATCTTAGTTGTTCATTGATTGCTTTCTCATATGTGCCTTGAGAAAATGCTCTCAAGGCACGGGCCTCCAGCAGACTGAGTAACCATTTGCTGGAGCCAGAGACCTTGGGTCCAAGTTGGTGAGCTTTTGCTCAAGCTTGGGGTCTCAAACCTGGGTCCTTCCGCATCCCAGTTCGACGCTCTATCCACTGCTCCACCGCCTGGTCAGGCTGGGGTTTTCTATATACAGGATCATATCATCTTAAGAAAAGTTCTCCCAATGAGATGTTTTATATTTTAAATTTTTATTTTTTTAAAGACTTTATTTATTTTAGAGAGGGGAGTAAGAGAAAGGGAAGAGAGGAGGAGCAGGAAGCATCAACTCCCATATGTGTCTTGACCAGGCAAGCCTGGGGTTTCACTGGACCTCAGTGTTCCAGGTCAATGCTTTATCCACTGTACCACCACAGGTCAGACATGCTAATTTCTTTCTTTTTTTAAAGAAGGAGAAGATAGTTTAAAAGTTTACAACCAATTTTAATACATAATTTCATACATGAAAACAAAATATGACATATATAATATTTAGTTTTGTCATTAATTTTGTAATACAAGCATTTAAAGCAACGTGTTACAAAAAATCACATTTTTAGTGAAATATTGTTTTCTTTTTTAATTTTTAAAAAAGTTTTCATTGTGGTAAAATATACATCACATGAAAATTTGCCACTTTAACAATTGTGAATTGTACAGTTCAGTGGCATTAAGTACATTTACATTGCTGTGCACCCATCACTGCAGACATCCCTGGAATCGTACTGCTTTTCTTTGGGATTAGGAAAATTTTTCATAAGCATAGTTATTGGGTAAGGGATTTGGATCATGTGCCCTTTTTGAAACTTAAATATTCATAAACTTTATAAAATTTAATAAATTTAATAATATTGTAGCTCTGGAAGAGTGGCTCAGTGGATAAAGCATAGTCTTGCTGCACCAAGGTCATGTGTTCAACCCCTGGTCAGGATATGTATAAGAAGCAATCAATCAATGGAAAAAAAATTTAAATATATTTTAAAACTTTTTAAAAATAAAATAATACTGTAGTGTCTAAGAGCATGGGCTATAAAGTTAGACAACTGGGTTCTGAGTCCTGAATCTGAGCAATATTTTGTAGCCTTGAAGAGAATTTTTTTCTAAATCTCATGTTCTTCTTCTACATGGTAAGTATAATAAATCTAATAATAATTAGTATGAAATTATATATGTAAAGTACTTAGTGTGGTACCTGTCATATAATAAACATCATTGTTTATTTAACAATATGTAAACATGTAATATGTAAACACTTATTCTTTATCATCATTGTTACCATTGTATACACAATCTTATATAGTCAGTTGTTTTTTTCAGTATTGTGACTTTTTGGCATTTTACTGCTTCTGTCATAAACTGTACTGTAAGGAGATTTAAAAACTATTTCTGAACAATATTTATGTTTGGAATGAGTTGTGATAGTATCAGAATTGTAAAAAAATGCCATTAGAGTGATTCACCTTAGTCTTGAAGTATCAGCTTTTTTCAGAGTTTAACAGTGGAAACAATGAACTTGGAATTAAACCACAACAGTATTTACAGCACACTACCACACGGCAGATTTCAATATTAGATGAAGCGAAATAGGAAAGAATATAAAATGAGAGAGAGAGTGATAGAGATTTTGAAGAGATGGCCAAAAAGCGAACCAGTGAAGCTCCCGCTCCTGGTTATTAAGCTGTCAAAGAAAGCAATTGTAGAAAAAGAGGTGGTCAACATAAAGTCAAGTGTTGCAAGTATCTTCACAATACTCTTGTGAGGCAGTAAAGTGCAGACAAACAAAAACACCTAAATAAAGAAAATTAACTTTCCCGACATCACACCGCTGATTATTGGCAGAGGTGGGATTAGAATTTAGGTTTCCAAGTCCATGATTCTATTTGCTTGTGGTGCACTGTATTAGTATAAGTGAGGACTAATTCTAGAAAAAGGTCCTTTTTACTTGAAATGAGTGGGTCTACACAGACACAAAATCGTGTAAAGAGATTATGGACACAATGCAGCTGTGCAGAGAGCTTCCATTTGCCCCTGAGTTTCACTTCTACCCTTCTGCATCTTGCTCTCAGCATCAGAATTGACCTGTAGAGATGCCATCAAAGAGTTCCCTTGCTCCTGCAGCTTCCTGTCAGTAATGACCAAGGAAACTGGAGTGGGAGAGTATTTATGGTTTCCTCCCTGAGGGTTTTCATTAGACTGGCTGTGTCCTGGCTCTTGTCTGGTGTGCCTCTGTGCCCAACCTCTCAATTTTCAGGTTTCAGTAATTTCTCTGTATTTTTGTTATTGTAGGGTCATAACAGCCCCAAGACACTATAGTCCTTTGCCTTTCTGATTCCCTTTACACTATTTACTCTTTTACCAAACTTTCCTCAAATTATCCATTTTTCTGCTGGGACTCGGACACACTATCTTTATTATCATTAACCAGAACTTTTGGGGAAAAAAGAAGTTACCTGACTTAAGAGGGATGTAGTGTCTTACCTCTCCAGAATGGGTTTAGCATAGACTGATGGCAAAGGAAGGTGAGTATAGCTGTTCCAATAGGTATGAATCCTCAAGAAAACTGGACCCTTCTTTTTCTTGTCAAAAGTGAGATTACATTTCCATCACTTGGATATCACCAGATCAAGAAGAGCAGCCTAGTCTGTGTGGTGTCGTCCTGTTGCCCAGGGCTGCCTTGGAGAGAAGGCCATATGTTCCTCCTCTGGATGTTGCCTGGACTGTTTTTAAGAGTGGCCAAGCAACCTGGAACTGGACTGCCCAGGTGTCTTATGACTCTTTTTTTTTTCTTTTTTATTCAGTGAGAAGAAGGGAGGCAGAGAGAGACTCCTGCATGTGCCCCAACCAAGATCCACCCAGCAAGCCCACTAGGGGGCAATGCTCTGCCCATCTGGGGGGGTGGTTGCTCCATTGCTCAGCAACCAAACTCTTCTTAGCACCTGAGGTGGAGGCCATGGAGCCATGCTCAGCACCAGGGACCAACTTGCTCCAATCGAGCTATGGCTGTGGGATGGGAGGGGAGCGAAAGGGAGAAGTGAAAGGGGGAAAGGGGAAGAAGCAGATGTGTACTTCTCTTGTGTGCCCTGATCAGAAATTGAACCCAGGATATTCACACGCTGGGCCAACACTCTTCCACTGAGCCAACTGACCAGAGCCAAATTCTTAAAAGTCATAAAGCTAAAGAGAAACCAAATCCTCATATTTCAAAACTACCATTGCCCAAATTACAGTATTATAATTATGCTTTACACCCAAGGCTTTCATGCTTTAGATTCCTTCTTTTAATTTTAATTTATTGTGTTTACATAGATTCTAGTGTCACCCTGAATGCACACCCTCCTCCCCGTATTCCCCTCAACATCTCTCTTGCCCCCCTCCCCTAGCGCCCTCCCTGCTTCCTTTCAGTTTTATCACATCCTATCATCTCATTTCCCTCTGTTCTCTTTTCCTCTGGTCCCTTTGATCCCTCCTCTGTCTCAATTCTGTTCCTCAGTTCACATTTTTCATTGGATTCCTCAAATGAGTGAGGTCATATGATATTTTTCTTTTTCTGCCTGGCTTATTTCAGTTAACATAATAGTTTCCAGGTCCATCCATGCTGTTGCAAAAGAAAATTTCCTTCTTTTTCATGGTCCCAAAGCTTTAGATTCTTAAAGGAGCAGTGTAGTGACTAAAGAAAATCTCATCATAAAGTGTCATTTGTTTAGAGGTCTCTAGATTCCAGAGAAGAGATTATCTGGAGAACGTTCCACTATCCCAAGTGGAGAAGACAGGTTTGACACTGGGGTTGGGGCATTTGCTGCTGCATGTCCTCTCTTGGGAATGCTTTATACATTTGAAAGGACACAGTCAGTGCCCCAAAGCTGGCAGACCAGCCAGCTGGGATAGCTTCTTTTATTTTGTAAACCATGGGAAGGTCCAATTTTAAACTAACCTCTAAACCCATTGACTGTCCACTTAGTTTCACATTTCTAACTGCTTTTAATTTTAATTCTTTACTCCTCATTTTGGTACATGACTATGTAGAGGCTGTCTTTTCTTGTTACTTCAATAGTGTATGTTTATTTATTTATTCAAGTATTAATGATTGGGAAGAGATTGGGTTCTAATGGGCAGCGGTGAATATGATGACTACAGTCCTTCCTGTTATGAAACTTATGATCTTGCAAAAGATACAGAGCCACAAGAAGATAATTACACATTTGTTCCTTGTTTTTCCAACTTTACTATAAGAAGAAGGCAGAATTCATATCTACTGTTTTGCATCCATTGAGTACCAAGTAGATAGGTGACATTCAGAAAATACTTTGTTTTATAAGTTTTCTGCTAATAATTCAGAGTTTATTACTTTGCTTGCTGTGATGTAAAAGCATTGGATCTAGCCTTGAGGCAAGAAAGAAAATCAGATTAGAAACTAATACTTGCTTAGCATTCTCTGTACACTGTGGGACACAGATCAGACTAGATAGCTCTAGCTGTCCAATAGATTGGGTCAGCTCCCATTCTAGTCCTCTTTCCCAGAGGCACAGGTGCTCCCCTCATTGATGAGCCTCTCTAGTCCACTGCAAAGAACCATTTCCCAGCAAGGAAAATAAAACAGAGTAAAGAGCAATGAGCTCTGTGGCTAACCCAGTTTCATCTCTCAAGGGTAAGAAATTGTTCTACAAATCACTCCATTGAAGGGAACAGGAAGGAAAAAACAGACCTGAAGCTCACAATCTTGGCGTATTCTTGCTACATTCAAGATATTTATTGGCACTGACTATTATATCTGGCTATTGCTCTTTTAGGAACTAGGCACACAGTTATTCAAACCAATATATTTTAGTATTGTTTAGAAATGGTTCGTTTCAATTATTAATGTATTTATCAACATTCTTGGTATCTTTTATTTTTAATTCAAATGAATTTTATTTGTTAAATGCATTATGATTTACATGATGGAAATGACTCTTTGCAAGGAAACAAAATCGTTTTAAAAGGACAGTAGGCTTTATACTGGTCACTATCATTTGGTATCTTTTATTTTTTAATTAAGTGAGAGCAAGAGAGACAAAGAGACAGATTCCTGCATGCACCCCAACTGGGATCCACCCAGAAAGACCACTATGGGATGATGGTCTGCCCATTTTGGGACACACTTGCAACCGAGTATGGAGCCATCATCAGTGCCCTGGGCCAAGTCACTGGAGGCAATCTAGCCATAGCTGCAGGAGTTTGGGGAGAGAGAGAGGGCAGAAGGAAGGGTAGAGAAGCAGGTAGTCACTTCTCCTGTGTGCCTTGACCCAGAATTGAACCTGGGACATCCACATGCTCAGGAGAGGCTCTATCACTGAGCCAACCTGTCAGGGCCTATTATTTGGTATTAATACCATCCTTTTCATCTAGATCCCTAAATATTCAAATTACTGAGTTAATTCAGTTACAATTACATTTATAAAGCTCTTCAAAACTTTTATTTTTATGTAGTTGTATATCTTTGTACCTTAGTTTTTATTCATCTTAATTAAGTTATGATTTTTCCTTAGGTTGTTACCTTAACTGGCCAGTATGTGCAGTTTACATTTGTAGTAATTTGCTCAAAATCTCAGGTTGTATTATGAATTTTAAAGCCACTGGGACTTCTTTTTTTACTTGTGTCTGCAAGGAAAGGGATTCTCTGCTGCTTACTCTGCTGCTGGATGCAAGTGCTCTCTGAGACTCAATCCCGTGCTCCTTGTTCCACTGAGACTTTCCCCACAAGTAACTCTATACCTTGTTTATGCATATAGTTTATTTACATACCTAGTTCTCACTTTGTCCTTTGGATTGGAAGTATACCAGTTGTCTTCTGGTTTACAATTTTGGCATCTCCTAACTCTTTCTTCCAGCAACAACTTTAGTGGCTACCACAGAAAATGCTCTTCCAAGCTCCACTTAAGAAGGAAAATAATGCTTCTATCAGACCTATTCCAAGTTTTAGATAGAACCCAAATGCATTTTTCCTTAAAAACAAACAAACAAACAAAAAGAAACTGTTTGCTAATTCAGAGTTGACTTGTGGAAGCTAGTTGGATGGATAGGAGGATCATAAATTAAACAAAAGGTAAGGTTATGGGTGGATACTTGAGCTGGAATTAGAATATAAGGAAATAGAATAGATGGAATGATTTAGCAGAATAAGAAATATGCTTTGGCAGAAAGCCAATAATCAATATTTGTGCTATTGCTTTAATATATACTGCTGTTATAGTATTTAAATCTCTTTTATAACTAGGATGAATTAACTACAACTATGAAAAACATAATTTCCTTAAGAAATATTTAACAAAAAAATTAATAATTTTCAAGGTAGGAAGAAGGTATATATGTATGTAATAAGACTGAGTTCTCCTAAGGCAGAATGAGCCAGGAATTTATAAGAAAATGTATCAGTTACGACTAGATATAGCAACAGGTAACAGAAATCCAAAATAATAGTAGCTTTAACAAGATAGAGCTTTATTTGTCTCTAAGTAAAAAGTTAGAAATAGGCAGGCTTTGAAGTCATTAAGAATTCAGGCTTCTCTTGTCTTTCTGTTTTACTGTCTTTAATGTTCTATTTCATGGTTCAAAGCGGCTGCTGAAGCTCCAGCTGTCACATTTGTATCCCAGCCACCAGGAAAATAAAAGGATATTAGATACATGTACCTGCTTATATCACATTAGATAAAATTTAGTCATGTGACATACTTAGCTTCTGGGAAGCTGGAAAATGTCTTTATACCAGTGACCACATGCTCAGTTAAAAATCAGGAGCACTATTGCAAGGAAAAAGGAAATAACAGATGTTGGAGAATAAATAAATATGATGTAACTGGGAACTCTTGGGGTGAAAAGATCCATGAACATTTCATGAAGAAAAGTTCCAAAGCATTTTTACCTTCCAATATTAAATAATTTAAATATATGCTAAATCATTTTCAGAAACATTTTTACAATAGCACTACAAGAGCAACTCTTAAGTGCCTAGATTTAGGAGCATATCACAAGTTATTGCTCCTAATATGAGTTTTGAGAATGAAGAAGAGTGAGTGAATGTTGAGAACAAAGACCTCAGAAACTCAAGGATAAATGTACCCTGGAAGTGGAACACCAGCCTGTCACAACTTGAGGAATGATTTTGGTTACACCGGGGAATAGTTTTTATTTCCTTTTCTGTTGCAGGTGGTTTTAGAACTATTTCTATATATCTCTGCATCGCTGATTCCAAATATGAAATTTGTTTTTGGTGAATGCTCTAATTTTTATGCAATTTTAATTTTATTTGTTACAGTTAATGGCATGCATTGGTTTTTAAATTGGAGTTAAAGGGCAATGACTCTTGCATTGAACATAACCACAAGGCAATTAATGTTTTACAAACATCACTTTTACATAATTGTAGTTGTTTTTAAATGTAAAAAAATATTATCTGATAAAAACATCCTCTTCTTTTAAGATCGAATCATGGCTTCTTCAAGTAGGCGTAAATGTAAGAATAGTCCTGACACCTTCTGTTATATATGTGGCTCTTACACACTTCAATGTCAAAGGCACAATATTTCATCATTTGTGATACATGCATATATTGCCTATTTTTAAGCTCCCCTTGGCAATCAAGACATGTATTGGGCTCCTCATATTGTGTGTCATGATTGTGAGGAAATACTTCGTGACTGGACAAAAGGAAAATGCAAAGAAATACCTTTTGGTATTCCCATGGTTTGGCATGAACCTAAGGACTACAGCAGTGACTGTTATTTCTCTCTGATCCATACAAAGGGTATTGGCAAGAAAAAACGGCATATGATCACATATCCTAATATTCCTTCAACAGTACAACCTATCCCATACTCTGAGACACTCCTGGTTCCAGTTTTCAATGGTTTTATTTCTTCTAAGGATGAAGAAAGTGAACATGGTGATCAAGTGTATTTTGATAAGATGCATGAGGAAATGGTTGTAGAATTTGAAGGGTCTTCTTCTGATGACAAGCAGTCATTAACCCCTCAGCAGTTTAGCCAGCCAAAATTGAATGGCTTAGTAAGAGATTTGGGCCTATCAAAGAAAGCAGCTGAGTTCTTTGTCTCCAGGCTTCAAGAAAAGAATGTATTTTACCATTCAGCTAATGTATCCCATTTCAGGAAGTGTGAACAAATTTTGGTTCACTTTTTTTTTTTCCCAAAGACAAACATTTTGTTTACTGTCATGATATCAGTAGTCTTCTCAGCCAGCTAGGTGTTACCACTTACAGTCCAACAGAATGGCGACTATTTCTTGACAGCTCAAAATGGAGTCTGAAATATGTTCTCCTAGGCAATGGTAATGTTTATGCAGCAGTTCCAATTGGTTATTCAACTCACCTGCGAGAAGATTATAATAACATAAAAATTGTCCTTGACTTTCTGAAGTGTGAGGAGCATAACTGGATCATTTATGTGGATCTTAAAATGGTAAATTTCCTGCTAGGACAACAGAGAGATTTCACAAAGTATCCTTGCTTTCTGTGTTTGTGGGACAGCCAAGCTCGGGAGAAACACTGGACACAGAAGGAGTGGCCAAAACGTGAAGTTCTGGAAGTAGGAATGCAAAATATTGTGAATGAACCTGTAGTTAATCAAGACAGGATCATTTTTTCCCCACTTCACATCCAACTTGGCTTAATGAAGCAATTTGTTCAGGCTTTGAATAGAGAAAGTGAATGCTTTCAACATATTATTTCTGCTTTTCCTGCCTTGTTTTTCGAGAAGATAAAAGCAGGTGTATTTGATGGACCTCAAATTTGAACACTCATATGTGATGAAGAATTTGACAGTAAGATGAATAAGGAGGAGAGAGCAGCATGGCAATCTTTTGTGGCAGTTACAAAGAACTTCCTTGGCAACAAAAAAGCAGAAAACTATGAACTTCTGGTTCAAAGGATGCTGTTGGCTTTCCGCGACATTGGATGTAACATGAGCATTAAGATTCACTTTCTGAACAGTCACCTTGATAAGTTTCCCGAAAATCTTGGAGTTGTTAGTGATGAGCAGACTACTGCTGGAGCATCAAACGAGATTGTCCTCAACAAGTACACAAACGCAAGAGCTAGAAATGTAAATTTTTGCCTGAATAGAATTTAAATATATTTTGCGCTAATTTTATGATTAAAATAAGTGCTTTAGTATGTTATATTTCGAAATTGCAGACTAATTCTGATGCATTCATATCTTTTAGCGTATTAGTGTATTTACTGCATTATATAAATTATTATATTTTCACAAAGATGATGCCCAAGAAGATATTCTACTTCATTATGTTAAACTAAATGTTGAAAATTTTACAATAAGATGAAAACCTCAAATCTTGAATTGCAAAGAAAATGTAGCTTACAGAGAAAAACTAATGTCAGATTTGAGATCAGTACACTTGAATTAGGTAAGAACAAGTGTTTTTGTGGATGCAACTAAAATTTTGTTCCCCAGTGTTATTGTTAGCAGAATTACTCTGAATCGCAGGTTTTCATATTTTGGTTGGATTCTCCTAAGCAGCATTTCTGTACTTACATTTTCAAATCAGAGAAAACTCAAATTTCAACTCTAAATGACAAAGTTTATTTTCAAATGAGCATTCTTCCTCCCAAATGGGTCAATTTCAACCCTTTCTTGTCATTTCCCACAACAATAATATATTTATTCAGTGGCACTTTAAATTGACTTACTGTTCTATTTTTAAGTTTTAAACTTTTAAAATTTACTTCTTCTTCTTATTATTATTTTTTAGTTGAATTTGTTGAGGCAACAATGGTTAACAAAAGCATGCAAAAATATGGAATACTTTATGAATTTGTGCATCGTCCTTACACAGGGGTCATTCTAATCTTCTCTGAATTGTCTTAATTTTAGTATATGTGCTGCCCAAGCAAACACTAAATTAACTTACCATCCTCAACTCATTTTTAGGGAGTGATTTATGTACCATGAAAGGTAGAGTTCACTAGTTTGTATAGAAATAAAAAACAAAACAAAAAACCCTTCCTCATAGCCACTGGATCTCTCATCATCACATTTTGGCCTCACTTGTTCCCTCTGGAGGACCTGTGGGTCTAAATCCCTTGAAGCCAGGGACTCTTCCTATTTCACTTGGTATCCTACCACAGTGGATCTTGCAAAGCTACTTTTTAGTAAATATTTGTTGAAATAATCTAAAGATGGTTCATCAGAGAATGACAGACAATCACATAAAAATGAACAACGCAGTATTTGATTAGTCTGGGTCATTTTCTAGTAGTTCTAAGAAAAAAGAAAACTCACAGCAAGACAACACTGGGAAGTCTTGGGTTTTTGTAAAAAAAAGTGATGGAGGAAAAATATTTGACAACTACTCTTCAACTGTGTGAAAAACTCACAGCTGTAAACTGCAATGAAGCAAAACAAAACAATAACAAGAAAACAAAACCTAATCATTGAATCTAAGCTTTTTAGCATACTAGATTTCGGGACACAAGATAATTCCTTTTGCTACTTCTGTTCGCCAGTTCTGCCCATTTGCCAAAATAAAGATGTCCTTTCTCCAACCAAACCTCAGCTACAAGAGTGCACTAATGACTTCAGAATGGAGAACAGATACTTCCTGCAGGAGGACTCCCGGGGCAAACAAAGTACACATAACCAGCACTGATTACCGAATCTGTGAGGCCAGTGCAAAATGAAAATGTGGAGCCCCTTGTTCAAAAGTCAGAAAAAAGCACACTAAAGATACTAAAATAGAAGCTTTTCCTTTTATTCCAGTTTCTGTCTTGCATTGTCATGATGTGTTTTTGTGTTTTGTTATTTAATGGTTCTCTAAGTAAAGAAAAATTAAGAATCCTAAATTACTGGCATGATTTTTATCATTTATCTTTTCATTGTGGAATGCCAATTTTAAATACAAGTATAAGAACATTTAAGTTGTCTGCAGAATCACCGAAATCACACAATTTGTATTTTGTAGCTCAGACCATGCATAGGTATGTTGTTCTTACCAGAACACTGGAAATGCTGCAAAAACTAACTTGACTATTTTTTTATTTTTTCTGAAGTGAGAAGCAAGGAGGCAGAGAGACAGACTCGCACTTGTGTCCAACCGGGATCCACCTGGCATGCCCATGAGGGGGTGATGCTCTGCCCATCTGGAGCTTTACTCTATTACAACCAGAGCCATTCTAGAGCCTGAAGCGGAGGCCATAGAACCATCCTCAGTGCCCTGGCCAACTTTGCTCCAGTGTAGCCTTGGCTGTGGGAAGGGAAGAGAGAGATAGAGAGAAAGGAGAGAGGGAAGGGTGGAGAAGCTAATGGGTACTTCTCCTTTGTGCCTTGGCCGGGAATTGAACCTGGGACATCCACACACCAGGCCGACGTTCTATCACTGAGCCAACCGGCCAGGGTACTTGACTATTTTTTATTTCACTTACTGATACATGCACATTCACTGCTTTACAGAAGCCAATGGCTTTCATTAAATGCTGACCTTGTACTTGCTTTGAGTCCTGCTGAATTCCTATGTTGGGTCCACTGGAATTCTGTGCTCATGCAGCATCAGGAATGATATATGCAAATGGCATGGCAGGAACAACAGACACATATGTATCTGCACATGCAGTGCTCCATTTGGACTTCACTTACAAAACACAAGTTCAAGAATAAACTTATTATGAACTTTGAGACAGTGACAGAAGAGCATTAAACCAAGTGTAGGGCCCTTCTGAATGTACGGCTTTCCATGACTAAGCAGGTCATACACCTTCGAAGCCAGCCGTGCATGTAACCAAAGTAAAGAGTTATCTTTTTCCACTAATTTGAAAAATCAGTAATCACTGAAAGAGCACAAAAAAATGAGCAGACGCAATTGGGGGAATATTGAAAAGTAACATGGTAATGGGTAATGCATGCCTGATAAATCTTGAGAACAAGTTAGTAGGAGATAAAGGCATTGTGTTCAATGTTCATTTGAGATTCATCTTACTTGAGGTCATCCCATAGTTGTAAAGAAAATATGTAGATTAAAATATTTTAAAGAATAAAACATTTTTGCCAGACCAGGCAGTGGTGCAGTGGATAGAGCGTCGGATTGGGATGCGGAAGACCCAGGTTCGAGACCCAGAGCTTGCCAGCTTGAGCGCGGGCCCATTTGGCTTGAGCAAAAAGCTCACCAGCTTGGACCCAAAGTCACTGGCTCCAGCAAGGGGTTGCTCGGTCTGCTGAAGGCCCGCGGTCAAGGCACATGTGAGAAAGCAATCAATGAACAACTAAGGTGTTGCAACGGCAACAAAAAACTAATGATTGATGCTTCTCACCTTTCTCTGTTTCTGTCCCTATCTATCCCTCTCTTAGACTCTCTCTCTGTCCCTGTAAAAAAACAAAACAAAAAACCATTTTTGTTTATTGATGCAAATCTTACAACTTTAAAGGTTAAAAGTTATAAAGAGGTAATATAAAAAAGCTACTCTCACAATTTTAATATATTTTCAAAAATATTTGTTATATCTATCTATTATACAACCATTTTTACTCCTGAGGCAGATGACATAAGAATAGGCAAAGGCAGCAATCTTGTTTTTTTCTTTATATGCCCTCCAGTTTTGTATTACTTTATTGATGAGAGACAGCACCATAATAGCCTCAAAGGAAAATCCATCTAAACATTTTAAATTTGAAAGATTTTAAAGAAACAATGATAAATAAACCATTAATTTGTTTTCATTTTAATGTATCTTCTTTTATATTAGGATAAAAAGTTCAGCTATATTTTCAAATGACCAATAAAAATATAAGTAACTATATTAGAATGACATGGAAAATCACATATGACAAGAGGGCTATGATTAAATTATATAAATATAGCTTTGTGAATATAAAAGTGTTGCAAAATAAAGATACATTATTTATATACTAATAATTGTTAATAATAAAATTAACCAAAAGCCAGATTCTTCTTGTACTTAAGTATTTCCTAAAAATAACTGCTCTAAACACACACACACACACACACACAAAGTTATGTATTGAACATTTCTGGAAGGATATTCAAAAGTATGTAAATTATGTGGTTCCATACCTCTGGGAGTGAAATTGGGTGATGGGAGAAACTTTTTGCCTTTTCCCCATCATCTGTATTATTTATATTTTTTTCCCAGCAACATTATTTTAATTTAATAATTTAAAATTTGGGTAATTAAAAAAGGTAGTCATTCAGTGAGTATACCCTAAATAGAGTATAGTCTACAGGCACACACTGTGCATATGCTTTTGTACCATGCTTTCAATTTTATTCTTGAGTTGGTTAGAGCCACTCTCTAGCACAGGAGGATTTTTGCATTAATAACTGAGGGTCTCCAGAGGAAAAAGGGTCTGTAAAGGCAGAAGAGCTGTTTGCAATGGCAGGGCTTGCCAATTGTGAGGAAGAGCTATGTATACACGATATATAGAATAATAATATTCTTCCATACTTTAAAACATTTTTTTGAAATGGAAAAATTTAAAGACACACGGAGGTAGAGAGAATAGTATAATGAACCTCCATGTATCCATCAACCAACATCAGCAAAGATCAAGTCACGCACATTTTTGTTTTGTTTATACTTCTACCCTTTTCCCAACCCAAATGAATTATTCTGGAGCAAATCCAAATATCATATTTTTTCATCTATAAATATTTCCATATGTATTTTTATAAAGACTTTTTAAAAAGAATAACCACAATATTTTATCATCTAAAAAATCCTAAGGAATTTCTTAATATTATTAAATATTCAATTATTGCTATAATTTTCCTGATTGTCTCATGAATGTATTTCTTTTTGTTTTTTGTACAGTTGACTTGTGTATAGACTGCCCTTTCCCCCCTTCCCTATTCTTTGTTTGTTGAAGAAACCAGGTAATTTGCAACATAACAGTTTTCTATAGTCTAGATTTTGCTGATTGCATCCCTTTATTAATTGTTTAACATGCTTTTCTTCTTTCTTTCTTTCTTTCTTTCTTTCTTTCTTTCTTTCTTTCTTTCTTTCTTTCTTTCTCTTTTAGAAAGAGACAGGAAGGGAGAGAGATGAGAAGCATTAATTCTTTGTTACAGCACCTTAGTTGTTCATTAATTGCTTCTCATACATGCCTTGACCAGGGGACTTCAGCTGAGCCAATGACCCCTTGCTCAAGCCAACAACTTTGGGCTTCAAGCCAGTGACCTGTGGGCTCAAGCCAGCGACCTTGGTCTCAAACTAATGACCATGGGGTCATGTTTATGATCCCACACTCAAGCCAGTGACCCTACACTCAAACTGGTGAGCCCATGCTCAAGCCCGCAACCTTGGGGTTTCTAACCTGGGTCCTCAGCATCCCAAGTTGATGCTCTATCCACTGTGCCATCATCTGGTCAGGCTCGCTGTATTTCTTATAAATCAGTAATTAGTCTGGATGTTTAGAGCAGTTTTTATTGTTCGAGAAAACACCTTCATAAGTGATGTTGTATACACCCTACTGCATCAGAAGGCACAAAATGCCTCATTGTCTCTCTTTTTGTAACATTAGTATTGATCAGTAGTTTAGGGACCATCAGCACAGCATATTGCAGTCTCCTCACTAGTCTCCCCACTTTGTCCTATAAATGGTATTTTCCAAGGAGAGACTGAGCTATGAGGTTGGCTGCACAATTTTTTTATCTTGGTTGGGCTTGACTGGGCAATTTTTCTGGGCTCAGCTAGGCCTTACTTATTAGTTGCCAACTTTTGTCTAATCTAGGACGAATTCCAGTGGGATGTTCATCTTCCCCTGTGTCTCATCCTATTGCAGGCTAGCCTAAGCATGTTCTCACAGCAATTACAAAGATCTAACAGGCTTCTATATTTGAAATCATTTAACTCATTAAAAAGATTGTTCCTTCTTAGCAAAACAAATCCTTTATTAGACTTCCGATTAGTTTTCAGTATGAGAATTTAATACAGATACGATATATGATAGAGCTGATCTTTCTGGAGCTTTGGCAGTCATTCTGTCTCTTTGTAATAAGATAAGGTTTATTATTAACATCTAGTTCTTGTACTTAATACAGTTTTATAAACTTTCTGAATTAATTAAAAGTCTTTATCATTTTGTTCTTGTGCTTATTAGTTCAATCCATACCAGAATTCTTTATTTCCTTTAATTTGTCTCAGCTCTTTTACTTTTTGTACAATTCTTCTTCTCTTTATTTTGACAACCCAAGCAGATTTACAGACAGTCCTGTTTTAGCTATGCTGACCTATCTATTCAGTTTATTCTTGGGAGATTTAGAAGAAATCTGTTGCTGTTAATGTTTATCAGCTTTTATTATATTTACCCAACAAATATGGCTTTTTTTATTTAATTAATTGTGTTTACATAGATTCTAGGGTGACCCTGACTGCATCCTCTCTCCCCCATATTCCCCTCCACATCTCCCATGTCCCCTTCATACAGCGCCCTCCCCATTTCCCTTCAGGTTTATCCCATCCTATCATCCCCTTTCCCTTTGTCCTCTTTTCCTCTGGTCCCTTTGATCCCTCCTCTGTCTCAATTCCTTTTTTCAGTTCTCAATGTTCCTTGGATTGCTCAAATGAGTGAGGTCATATAATAACAAATATGGCTTTTAAGAGATCAAGGTAGGCCCTGACAAATACTAAAAATAGATAGATGGCAAACTCAGGCACAGATAGATGGCCCTTCTGGAATGATGCTTCTGTGAGATGAATATTTTCCCCTCAATGTTAGCAGCAGCTCTGCCAAATCATGCTATTTCTTCAATAATTTCTTTACACCATGTTGAGTATTCTGAAGGATACAAACTATCTCTAGATAGTTTTTTCTTGAATTGATCAAATATGATACCATATATTTTATTTATTGTTTCGTACTCTTTCTTTTTTCCTTTTTGACAGAGAAAGTGAGACAGTCAGAGAGAGGACAGATAGGGACAGACAGATGGGAAAGGAGAGAAATGAGAAGCATCAATTCTTCATTGCAGCTCCTTAGTTGTTCATTGATTGCTTTCTCATATGTGCCTTGACTGGGGGGGGGCTACAGCAGAAAGAGTGACCCCTTGCTCAAGCCAGCAACCTTGACCTTCAAGCCAGCGACCTTTGGCCTCAAGCTACAGACCATGGGGTCATGTCTATGATCCCATGCTCAAGCCAGCAACCCTGTGCTCAAGCTGGTGAGCCTGTGCTCAAGCCGGCAACCTCAGGGTTTCGAACATAGGTCCTCTGCGCCCAGTCTGATGCTCTAACCATTGTGCCACTGCCTGGTCAGGCCATTGTCTCATACTCTTAAAACTATGTAAAGAATAACAATTCACTTAACAGTGAAAAAAACTTGTGGAAACATACTTTAGGTAATATTTAATTTATAGGTAAAAAAAGCTAAAGCTCAGGAAGATGGCTTTCCTTCATCTAGTGGTAGAGCAGAAGACTAGGCAAGAGCATGGAAGCCTAACCCGAGTCTCAAAGGCAACCCTTTACTCACTCTACCTCAAAGGCAAGATAATGCATAGCCTGAACTTGAAGAATTTTACATAATAAAGTAGGCACTGGAAATTAAGACTGGAAGTCTTGGATGGATTTTGTTAAACAACATAGTGACCTGTGGATTTCAAAGAAGTAGAAAATAAACAGAAAAACATAAAATTTTTATTAGAGCTTAGCCAGGCTTATGTGGTTCACTAAGGCAAAAGCTCAACAATCGTTAAATACTATAAATGGCTTGAGTGTCTTACATTATAAACACTCTCATAATCTTGGAACTATAAAAAGCATTCCTAAATACAATCATTACAAATCAGTTAAAAATATTATTAGTTTAACACTGATTATCTGTAGAATGCTATCAGTTTAAAAATATTTCTTGAGCCCTGGTTGGGTAGTTCAGTTGGTTAGAGCGTCCTCCTGATACACCAAATTTGAGGGTTTGATCCTGGCTATGTACAAGAATCAACCAATGTATGCATAAGTAGACAGAACAACAAATCAATGTTTCTTTCTCTCTCTTTCTAAAATCAATAAATTAAAAAAAATAAAAAAATATTTCTTGAATGTCTTCAGGACTTCCAAAAAATGCAGATGAAAATAAAATTTACTCTAGTAACTTTTTAAAGAAACAGAAACCTCTTTTGAGTCATCGACTGCTGATCTTTGAAAAGCTATAAAGTTTTTCATTAGAAAATGCACATTTGAACATACACTCAAAATTTTACATTTAGTTTTTGGGACTTCATGGGCTTTGCAGAAGCCCTTCCATGGATCAAGGGTGAGTTATGTATTTTAATTGTTCCTACTGTATTGGGAAGTAACTAAGTAAGTGTCAAATATGTCCCTTGCTTGCCATCTGCTATTTTAAAATTTTTTTATTGACTTATTGATTTTTAGAGAGAAAGTGATAGAATTGTTGTTCCACTTATTTATGCATTCACTGGCTGATTCTTATATGTACCCTGACTGGGGATTGAACCTGCAAACTTGGTGTATTGGGATGATGCTCTAACCAACTGAATTATCCAGCTAAGACCTGCCATCTGCTCTTGATGAAGTCACTCAGCATCACCCATCATCAGGACTCAGTTTTCCTATTTGTAAAGAAATAAAAAAAGCATGGACTAAATAACTATTTTTTGAAATGACTAGAGGGGAGATAGAAAGACTCCCACAAGTACCCCAACCAGGATCCACCCAGCAACCCTTGTCTGGAGCTGATGCTCATATCAACTAATCTATCCTCAGCACCCAGGGCCTACACTTGAGCCAATCGAGCCATTGACTGCGAGTGGGAAAGACAGAGAGAAGGGGTAGAGGGAGGGGGAGAGAAAAAGATGGTTGCTTCTTTGTGACCTGTCCAGGAATCGAACCCAGGATTTCCACATACTGGGCTGATACTTTATCCCTAATCAAACTGGCTAGGGCCTAGATAACCTTATGGATATAGCTGCGTCTGGATTTTGGAAGTTAATAATCTGGCTGGGAAGATAAAATCAATGATTAAAAACAATTTTTATGTAATATTTTCCCCAATATTTATTATGAAACATTTCAAACAAACAACAAAATGAAAAGAATTTTATAGTGACCACCCATATCTCCATCACTCAAATTCTTCCATAAAGTGGTATCATTTATTTATCCATTTAGCCATTCCTCTATCCATCCATCAATTTATATTTTAAAAATGCATTTTTTTGAAAGAGAAACAAGAGGGAAGAGAGAGATGAGAAACATCAACTTGTAGTTGTTTAATTTAAATTTTCTTTTTAAAATTATTGATGGCTTTCCCATGTCACATGGCCCCGAGTCTCAAGCTGAGCCAGTGACTCCTTGCTCAATCCAGCGACGTTGGTCTCAAATCAGTGATCTTGGGCTTCTAGCCAGTGACCATTGGGCTCTAGCCAGTGACCTTGGGATTACGTTGATAATCTCACATTCAAGCCCAGGAGATTGTGCTCTAGCCAGTGACCTGGGGGTTTCCAACCAGGGCCCTCAGTGTACCAGGCCAGCACTCAATTCACTATGCCACCACCAGTCAAGCTAAGAATGCATTTAAAATTTTTTTTTAAATTTTATTAATTTTAGAGAGGAGACATAGAGTGAGAGAGAGAGAGAGAGAGAGAGAGAAAGAGAGAAGGAGCTGGAAGCATCAACTCCCATATGTGCCTTGACCAGACCAGTGCAGGGTTTTGAACTGGCGACCTCAGTGTTCCCAGGTCGACACCTTATCCACTGTGCCACCACAGGTCAGGCAAGAATGCATTTTAAAATAAATTACAGACATCCCTACTTTCTCCGAAAATTCTTTGACATACATATCATTAAATTTAATATTTTTTATAGTTTTCTTTGTTGGATATAAAATTTGCATACAGAGGAATGCATAAATATTAAATTTACATTTGCTGAGTTTTAACTAAATTCATAGTTAACTGTTTATAATTGATCCATTGCTATACCCTGACTCTCTTTACCCTTCTCTATTTTTATTTTAAAAAATCAAAATAATTCCATTGACTTTGTGGGGGCATAGAGAAAGGAGAGAGTCAGGAAAAGAGAGATAGAGAGAAGATCAATTCATTGCTCCACTTAGTTGTATACTCATTGTTTGCTTCTCTTATGTACCTTGACTGGAGCTGGAACCCAGGACCCTCGGTGGGCAGGGAGGACACTCCATCGACTGAGCAACTGAGTCAGGGCCCCCTTCTCTCTTTATTGTATTCATCTGGAAAAACCATTACCCTGCTTAAATTCAACAATCTAACTGATAAAAATATATCCTTGCTTTGAATAAGATGAGACAAAAACAACTATGTAAGTGAGTGCTTAATGCTTCCCAGCAGTTATACTACATTTGAGTAGTCCAGTCTCTTCTGCTCTTTAACAAGTGTTTCTCAAGCTATTTGTAGTAAAGGGCCAGTTTCTTATAATTTTAAACTCATCTTGGAATAATCCTTCTTTAAAAAAAACCCTACAAAAATGAGTTGCATAAAACATAAAATAAGACAAAACACAAAATTCAGGTTCCAAATTTTTATTAAATTTAACAGTCATAAAATTACTCTGTCTAGGACTTGGCTGGTTAGCTCAGTGGATAGAGTGTTGGCCTGGCATGTGAACATCCTGGGTTTGATTCCTGGTCAGGGCACACATGAGAAATGACCGTCTGCTTTTCTTCCCTTCCCTTTCCTTTTTCTCTCTCTCTTTTCCTGCTTCTCTTCCCTTCCCTTTCCCTTTTCTCTCCCTCTTTTCCTGCTTTTCTTCCCTTCCCTTTCCGCCTTTTCTCCCTGGTCCCCTCTTGCAGCCAGTGCCTTGTTAAGCTTGAATGTTGGCTCCAGGTGCTAAGGATAGCTCAGTTGATATGAGCATCAGCCCCAGACTGGGGTTGTGGGGTGAATCCTGGTCAGGGCACATGTGGGAGTCTGTCTCTCTATCTCCCCTCCTCTCACTTAAAAAAACAATTAGTGTGTTCAATTGCTATAAAAGTTTCTAAGTGCTTACTCTTAATTTTTGTACTTACCTTTTCATGGACAGATAACAAAGCATTTGCAAAAATAGCACTGGTCTTCAGACTAGCTTTGGAGTAGCACTGCTCTAAATGACTAGACTAGTTTGTATCTTCTTCTGGCTCCTTCCATCTGTACACTGGTTTCATGCCTTCTCAACTGGAGGATGTTGCTCTGGCAATTCTCTCCTCCTTAAGTGAGAGGCAGGGAGGCAGAAAGACAGACTCTTGCGTGCACCCTGACTGGGATTCACCCAGAAAGTCCACTAGGGGGCAATGCTTTGCCCATCTGGGCTGCTGCTCCATTGCTCAGCAACTGAGCTATTTTAGCACCTGAGGTGAGGTCTTGGTGCCATTCTCAGTGACCAGGGCCAACTTGCTCAAATGAGCCATGGCTGTGGGAGAAGGGAGAGAGAGAGAGAGAAAGAAAGTGAGACAAAGAGAGACAGAAGGGGGAGGGGTGGAGAAGCAGATGGGCACTTCTCCTGTGTGCCCTGACCAGGAATCCAACCTGGGACACATTCCAAGTCAATCCTCTACCATGGAGCCAACCTGCCAGGGCCTACTTCCCCTCTCTTTTGCATCATTATTTCCCTTCCCCCTCTCTACTGCATCATTCCCATCAAGATACAGTCATTATGTTATTTTTTTCATCTTAGAAAATCTCTCTTGGCCCTCACTTCCTCTCCAGCTACATACTCACTTCTCTGTCCCTTTCCTGCAAACTCCTTGAATGGTTGTTTCTATCAGCCATCTTCAATTTCTCTCCCTAATTCTCTCTTGGACCCACTTTAGGCAGATTTTCACCCCATCACTGCTTTGAAACTGATCTTTCTTAAGGTCACCAGTGTCATTCACATTTCCAAACCAATAATCATTTCTCAGTCCTCATCTTCTGTCATTGGTATCATTTGACAATTGGTCCTTTTCCTTGACACACTTTCTTCTGTATTCCAGGGTGCTCTTCTAGTTTGCTTTACCTCTGACTTTACTGGCCTTTCCTTTGGTGGCTCATTGACCTGGAAATGTTGGAGTACCCAGTCCTTGAACCACTCCTCTTTTCTATCTGCACGTATTCCCTACATGACCTCATTTAACTTCATGAATTTAAATAGTATCTATAGGCTGATGAATTTCAAGTTCCCTGGACCTCTTTCATAAACACCAGATTGCCAACTTATTTCCCACTCGATATCTTATGAACATCAGAGCATCTCAAACTTCACATGTCCAAACATGGCTCCAGAGAGTCCCTTCTGTCCCCAAACACTTTCTTAGTCCTATCTGTTTCAGTTAATAGCAACTCCATCCTTCCAAAACCTTAAAACCTTGGCATTATTGACATCTTTTTTCCCTCACACCCCACATCTAACCCCTCAGCAAACTGTGTTAGCTATCTCAATTAATAGGAGACCCAAATGATAAAAGGATTTCAGAAAGATAAAAGAATAAGGCTTTTAAAAACAGAAGTACTAGGAGAATACCAACACAGTCTCTGGGTGATTAAATATGAGGAATGGAAAATGTGCAGCCTACACTCCAGAGGGTTGCAGGAGTTTGCTGGTACACAGAAAGTTCTCAAGTTCTGCACAGGCAAGAGTTGAGTCAGGTTTTGTGAAAAGGCTGCGGATGAGAAGAATTTGCTAATAATGGCATTACTGTTCCAGAGGGCAAAAAGGAGAGGGTTGGGGGAAACAACAGTGGAAGGATAAATCATCATCATCACCATTATCCATCATTATCACCATGTGGTCTAATATCCTATTAGAAAGATAATAAGATTCATATACATATAGGTGCATTTGTATTGAACCCTAACATCTTGAATGCAATGTTAACCTAATGATTGAATGTCAAGACAAGGTAACTAATAACGAAGTCTCAAATTGTAGCTAATTTATAGGAATTAAAGAAAAAAGACAAATATTGTTTGATTCCACTTATATGAGATACTTAGAGTACTTAAATTCACAGGGACAGAAAGTAAAATGGTGGTTGCCAAGGCCCTGGAAGGAAGGGGGAGGGAAGCTAACCTGTGATGAGTAATGAGTTTCTGTTTGGGAAGATGGAAGAGTTCTGGAGGAGGATGGTGGTTGTGGTTGTACAGCAGTGTGGATGTACTTACTTCATGCCACTGAACTGTACACAAAACAATGGGTAAAATTTTTTATGCATTTTTTTTTACCACAATAAAGAAAGAAGAGAACTGAAACAATATCTTTTATTTTTAAAATTCAGTGAAAGGAGGGGAGGCAGAGAGACAGACTCTCGCATATGCCCTGACCAGGGTCCACACAGCAAACCCATTAGGGAGGATGCTCTGCCCATCTGGGGCGTTGCTTCCTTGCTTAGCCGCAGAGCTTTTCTTAGCACCTCAGGCAGAGACCATGGAGCCATCCCCAGTGCTGGGCCAACTTGCTCCAATTGAGCCATGGCTGCAGGAGAGGAACTGAGAGAAAGAGAGAGAAGAGGGGGAGGAATGGAGAAACAGTTAGTCACATCTGTGTGCCTTGACCAGAATCAAACCCGAGACATCCACACACTGGGTGGACACGCTACCATGGAGCAAACTGGCAAGAGACAGTAGTGTCCTTTTTAACACTTGCTAGTCCAACTGAGTTCAGAGAATGTTAATTGCACACCTAATGGAAGACTGACACTACAGAAAGTTTTTTATCAACTTCCTCTTATTTAATCCTCACTGCAGTCTGATCAGGAAAATATTTCTGTCTCCATCATAGAAGAAGGAGATGAAATAGGGGAGAATAAACTCTGTTTTAAAGATGTTCTGGGGGATGGGCAGATGCATTCAGGGAGACACTAAAATCTATGTAAACACAATAAATAAATAAAATATTAAAAAAAATAAAAACGTTCCAGAGTCCATATTTTAAGCATGTGGCACTGTAGTGGACCATCAGCAACAAATGGTTAAGGCGGTGCAAAAGCCAGACTGTGTGCAGGTTGAGAAGCTAGTAGTGGTGTAAAGAGGGACAAGCTCCATAAGAAGTAGTGGAGGCCTTGAATGCAAGAACACTGTTCACTAGGAATACTGTGGAAGGATTCACCATCATGCATGGGCTCATCAACCACCTCCCTCCACCCACACAGCCAAGAATTGGATAATGCGAAGCCAAAATATGCGGTGCTCAGAAGTAAAACTAAAATTTTATATCTGTACTTTAGAAATATGAGTGTTTCATAAATACAAGACATTAAAATGATTTAGATTCTACAAAGCAGTCTGGGAACAGGAACGGTTTTATCAGATGGGTCTTAAAAAGCTCACTGACGGCCAAAGCTACACTGCTGAAAAGGACTGAGGTATGGACCACTCAGGGAAGCTTTGAATAATGCTAATATAAAGTGTTCTTTCTTTTTTCCCCCCACCAAATCATGTTTTCGAAAGTCTGTGTATGTATCTTATTGTCTAAAAAACTTCAAAAGATGAAAGTGGACCACTTCAGAAACCTCAGAATACTGTCTTAATAATACTTCAAATATTTCCAAAACACATCTGTATAAAACATCTGCAATGTAAATCAAAGATGCCAATTGGGTTGCCAGTAAAGGCAAAAAATATTCCCACATGTTATATACAGTATCTATGATAGGTTGGCTGAATAGGGTATGCACATATGTACAGCACTGGTATTTTCTCAAATGTAAATCTAGTCCCTGGAGATATAACAATAGCAAGACTGAATACATTGTCTCAAAAATAAAATTCATATTTCTTTTGATTACTGCTATTTTAAAAGATGGGGGAAAGGAAAGAGCAAGAAAGCTAATTCCTCTGGTAAATGCTATTTTTTTTCTAATTGAGGTAGTACCCCTAAATTTCAATAAGCATATATATAAAATGAATAGTTTTATAAAACTTTGGTATTGATTACTCCCATTACAGAGCTCTTGGATGATACAATGAAAGCTAAATATTCATTTATTTAATAAATTCTCTTTTTGACTGTATTCCGGCTTATTCTATTTTAAAGCTTCCTATCTTTTTAAATTTATTTTATTTTATTTTATTTTATTCATTTTAGAGAGAAGACACAGAGTGAGAGAGAGGGAGATAGAGAGAGAGAAAGAGAGAGAAAGTGGGGAGGAGCTGGAAGCATCAACTCCCATATGTGCCTTGACCGAACCAGTGCAGGGTTTTGAACTGGCGACCTCAGTGTTCCCAGGTCGACACTTTATCCACTGCGCCACCACAGGTCAGGCTAAAGCTTCCTATCTTTTAAGACAACTGATTGAATTCTATCTAGGATGGTCAATATAAAATGAAGCATAATAATTTCACAACATCAAAGGAGCCATGGCTACATATAAGAGTATTTTAGAGAATTTAGTAATTCATAGCATCCTTGCCCTTGTGAGATTTGGTAACAAAGACAGACTAGTGGAAGCAGCTTACTTCTGGAAGCTTTCTCCTACTTTACTCCATTTGAAGTTGAGTTTCAGTGATAATAGCCATAAAGAACATTTTTAAGTGCAAAGTTATTTTGTTTAATTCAAAAGACAATTTTTATCTAGTCACTGACTGATTTAATTATTCAATCGACTTTGAATTCAAAATGTTATTACTGAAAGCAGTAAGGGAAAATTGTCAAGTGTAATGTCTTTTATATCAGTAATATAGTTAAGGTATCATTCTCCAAATATTCTGGCATTATGCACAAACCTTCAGGGTAGGGTCAGTAAACTGGGTTTCTAGACATCATCACACTTTATCAGATGTGACCTTGGGAAAATAGTTTTGGCTCTTTGGAACTATGTTTCTTCATTTCCAAAATAAGAAAGTTGAGTTAGAGTAGTTTTTCTGACTTCTTCACCACCAGAGGATCTCATTTTATGGGTTGTCTGGAAACTTCTAGTTGGGAACCTTCAATTAGTTTATGTTGGGCTAGAATCACATAATTTCCAAAGTTTCCTTCAAATTTTAACAGACTATGATCCTATCCTTCAATCATCATCAACAACAATAAGATATGGGGTGCCTATTATTTTACCATATTGGGCTAGACAATGAATCTTTTACAAATTTAAAAGGTCCCTCTTCATTCTGGCTAAGAAGATAGGTTAGATAGATAAAATTAAGAAGACAGGGTAATGTGTACTGGATGAAAATGATAACCTGAAGTCAGAGTGTTTAGGAAGGGTTTCACAAATGAGACTTGAGAGATGTTGACAAAAAAGAAGAGTATGGACTTCTGGAAAAGATTGATAAGGTCTTTCTAGGTGGGGTAAATGGAGTTATCAATACTACGGGAGCAAAAATAATCAATGCCTGCCTTGGAATAATGAGTAGGTCAGTATGGCTAAGAAGAATTGTGTTATTATTTAGTGAGTCTTTAATCCCAAATTGTGTATAGCAGCTTAGCTGTTATTTTAGCAAATGTGGTAGCAATTATTGCTATATTTAGTCTGCCTGTGGCAAATCAGACTATCCAACTGTATACAATTACTTTTATTAACCCTAGGGAAATTATTGATGTGTCTCAGAATCTAACATTGACACAGTGGAATAATAGACAAATATTTATTGAATCCATATAGTGTGCAAGTCTTTATGGGGCATAAAACTGGATTGGAAATCTTGCCCTAAGGGAGCAGACTAGTTACTGTTGTAAAATGCCCTCAAGAAAGAAACAAAATAAAGAGCTAGATCACATAGCCTAGCACTTGAAAAATAAACCTTCAAGTGACCTATACTTACAAAACTGATCTTATTCATAGCCATGCTGAGGATGATTCCTTTGGTACACTGATGAATCAAAATCTCTAGCTTTGGTCCAGGTCACTTCCTATCCATAGAAGAGCTAAGTCTATTTCTTTTATTTTTCACTTTGCAGATCTTTACCTGGTAACCTACAAGCATGCCAAACTTTAAGTTCCAATAAAATATGGAATCTGTCCCCAACACATCATCTTTCTCCCAAACAAAATATAACAAAAGCAGAAACCACTTTTATCACACACAGAAAACAAGACAGCCACCAAAAAACTCCAAACCAAACAAAACCAAATTCATGCTTTCTCTGGCAATTCCTACCATGGTGAATGGCATTACCTCCATAGTCTCCTCAGTCATCAGGCCGAAGACTCTGGGCCCTGGGAGAAAGGAATGATGAACTGAAGGAGGATTGCACACACAAAGGTGATGGAGATAAGGGACCATTATGAGGCCAAGGGATGTATCTGTCTTGATATTTGTATTTATAAAGTACCGGACACTCAGCAATTACTCAATAAATGTATGTTACATAAAGTAGAAATTTGCCCAAGAGTGGAAATTATTGCTTTATCAAAAAGGAGGAATAAATTAATAATTACCTTTTTACATTTCCTGGACAGCATAAAGTTTGACCTATAGATTCTTGAATGGGTACTATTAATACTTTGGTTCAGTTTTATTGAAGGCTGATAGACTTCTGTGGTTCCTTCTTCAGAATCTAACCAGCATTTGTGATCTGACTTCCGTGGAAAATTGAATTCAACTTTTCAAGCAGCCACTTTACAAAGGTACTTTTGGAACACAACTTGTTTGTAAATTGGAGATTTTTTGTATTCTGTGTGATCAATGCTAAGTAAGTATTTCAGATGTTAGGTGCTAGTGGTGTACTCAAGAGGCCAAGATAGTTTCCAGGGTTTAAGAGGGTAGGTGAGAGAACTTCTCAAGATGGAAGATTTATACAGAACATTTGAGAATGGGCAGGAATTTGGAAAGGGAGAGAGAAGGAATAAGAAGGGCATTGTAGATGAGAAGAGATATATAAATAGAAGGAAGAATTAACAAGTAGTACAGGAATACAGTGAGTAAATGTCTAAGTTGTGTAGAAGAGTATCAGAGATATGTAGAAAGCATGTTATTGAACAAACAGAATTTTAGGAGGATTAGTCTAGTGCAGAGGTTCTTAACCTGGGTTCTATTGAACCTTAGGGGTTCGATGAGTTGGTCTCAGGGGTTCGGAGAAGCCTCTGCCGCGGAGGCCAGAATAAAGTAATACCGTAATTTGTTGTGAGTTCACGCACTTTGTTGGTTTTGTTCTTTGAGCAAGGTGATGTTCATGCACGGCTCATTTTGTGCACCAGTAAAAAAAACATATCCCTATGTCTTGAATTTGGAAAAATAAATCATATTTTATTTATCACTAAAGAAGGGTTCGGTGAATGTGCATATGAAACTGGTGGGTTCAGTACCTCAAAAAAGGTTAAGAACCACTGTTCTAGAGTTAGAAAGTTCTTTTTTCTGTAAAATAAAAGTGAAATTTCTCGATTCTGTGTTTGACTTTGACAGCAGAAAAGAGACTAAGGAAAATTGGTTTACAGTGTGTTCTAAAATTTCCAAAGTGTGTTCCAGGATACATCTCCTCCTGAGAAATCCTTTTGAAAAAAAATAATTGGTTAATAAAATTTAAGGTTAATTGGTTTAAAAAATGTGTAGAAATCTGCATGCTATTCTGTTATGGAAATTCATAATTCATTGGAACATTTTAATATCTCCGAGAAGTCCTGCAGGAGGGAAACCTGTTTAATTAGATTAATACAGTGTTTTCCAAAGTATTTGATCCCTATAACTCTTTTTGAACAATATATATTATCATCCTGAAGGAACTAGACTGCTGGGGACCAAGCTTTGAAAAACACTGAGATTACCTGCATCTAATGGCATTTGCTCGGGCCTCATTGTCTTTCCTGCTTCTATCATAGAGGCCCACTTTTACTCTCTGGACCTTCTCTCTCAGCCTCTGTGCCTTTCTCATTCTGATGTTTCTCCTACCACCTGTCTGTGTACCAAACCTGGGTATTCTCCCAGGTTCAGGCCTCAGCTCACTTTATTATTTTTTAAATAACTTTCTTATTTTGGGATCACATTCCATCTCCTGGTTTCAATCATCACCCTTAGATGGATTAAAAAATAAAACATCCAATCCTTGATATCACTCCTAACTCTAAGCCTGCATCTCAAAATATCTCTAGAACACTTTCAGTTATATATTCTTCTGCCACCTGAAACTCATCATGTCTCCACATCTCTTCCCACAATACAGTATGTACCCCTTTCTGTGTATATACACAGACAATAACCAGTTATAGTCCATAAAGTTAGAGAAAACCCCATTCTAACAGCAATAAAGATGATTACATACTCAGGAGTAAACTTAATAAGAAATGTATAAAACCTAGATGTGAAAAATTTAAAGCCTTCCTGAAAGCCAAAAATGGAGTCTTGAACAAATGGAAAGACATCCTGTATTCTTGGATAAAATGAGTCAACATTATAAACATGTCAGTTCTCAGCCCTGACTGGTTGGCTCTGTGGTAGAGAATTAGCCCAGTGTGTGGATGTCCCAAGTTCGATTCCTGATCGGGGCACACAAGAGAGGAGACCATCTGCTTCTCCACCACCTTTCCCCTTCTCTCTATCTTCCCCTCCCACAGCCATGGCTCGATTGGCTTAACTGGTTCAAGCACATCTTCCTAGGGTGCTGAGGATGGCTCCATGGAGCCTCAGTCTCAGACACTAAAAATAGCTCACTTGTGAGCATGGTCCAAGATAGGCAGAGCATCGACCTAAGTATTGCTGTGTGGATTCCAATTGGAGCATGTGCAGGAGTCAGTCTCTCTATTTTCCCTTTTCTCACTTGGAAAAGAAGGAAAAAAGAAAGATGTCAGTTCTCCTTAAATTGATTTACAGATTTAAGGCAAATCTTATAAAAATACCAGCAAGCTTTTTACTTATTTATTTTTTTAAAGATGGCTCTCTGTTTTTCTTTTTATTTATATTTTATTCATTTTAGAGAGGAGACACAGAGAGAGATAGAGAGAGAAAGAGAGAAAGGGGGGAGGAGCTGGAAGCATCAACTCCCATATGTGCCTTGACCAGACCAGTGCAGGGTTTTGAACTGGCGACCTCAGTGTTCCCAGGTCGACGCTTTATCCACTGCGCTACCACAGGTCAGGCCCCAGCAAGCTTTTTAAATGAAGGTGTACAAGTTGATATTAAAGTTTATGTAGAAAAGTAAACATGCAAGAATATTTAGGATAACATTCAAAATTATGAGAAAAGAAAGACATAAGAAGATAAACTACATCATGTAAAAAGGAAGGAGAGTTTAAGAATAAATATTTATTTGCTAATTTGTGCAAAAGAAATTCAGGAAGGATAAACCAGAAATAATGAAATTGGTTACTGACAGGGAGTGGATACAAATGAACAGGAAGAATGTGTAGCAGAAACGAGGGAAGAGTGACACTGCTCTGTGTGTGTCTTTTGACTCTGAGAACTACAGTAAAATCTCACATGCTCCTTGCCCCTCAAATAAATAATTAAAATTATTTTATTTGGAGGGGACCTCAAATGAAACATGAACAGTAATACATGAAGCTAAGTGTATTAAATAAACAATATAATCACATGAAATGGGTAGGGAAGAAAAGAATTAACCTAACTAACTTTGGAAAATAATTGACTATAAACTGTAAAGCTAAAGCCAAAAATCCTGAACAAAAATATTGTACTCTACTTAGTAAATTTGTTTTTCATGGGGAAATAGGTTTGTGATTTTGAAACTACTTGTGTATACTATGACTGAACAAATAAGAAGATATATTGTAGATTATGAAAGTCAAGTTTCTCACCATCAGAATAGAAAGAAGTTACAAGGAAGGGAAAGGAGAAGGCTGGAATAAATTCTGTGGTGTTGGGTTAAAACTGAAGATGTCGGCATGAATTTATGGTTATGTATAGATACACACATATACATATATACACATATGTATACACTATAATACACACTCAGTTTTAAAAATCAATATAGATGTATGTGTGCATGTATTACAATACATACATATCTTTCCTACCTTTGTCCACTGAGTGGCCTGGGAACAAGGACATCTAGCAGCATCTGGCATATCAGACAACCAAATCTTGGTTTCTAAATATCATGCTTCACTAAAAGAAACCAAAGTTCCTTGGAAAATGGTTGATTCCATGGCGGAGGCTTGGAAAATACAAAGTGAGAAACATCGTCTAGGGTCAGGAAACAAGGAACATTTTTTAGTGCCAGAAAACAAGGAAATGTTCAAACAATGATAAGAGCCTTTGAAAAGACACAGGAATCAACTTGGATAATGTACCAATAGACTAATCTGAGAAAATTTGAGCAATAAAATTAACAATAACAGCTTTGTATTCTAACCAATAGAATAAAACAAATATCCATGGATCCATACTGAAATAAATAAATAAATAAATAAATAAATAAATAAATAAATAAATAAATAAATAGGAGAAGGCACAGCTTTTCCTTGCAGTAAGATTCTAATAAGTGTAGGAGGAATGATAAAAATAGAAAATCACCATTCGGTAAACAACAAAGTACTAATTGTTTCAGACAAGAACCATCAGTGGATGCTAAAATTAGGGTACAACAGTATGATTAGAAAGAGCACTTTTGCATAGTCTCAATGTATATCTTACAATGTACTTATTAATTACAAAATATTTGTAACTGTACAGTAGAGAAAACTCACAGACACTAATATGTGATCTAATTTAACATGACCTGTTATAAAATATATTACTTGTAGGCCAATATGATATACTAAAAAATGGCACAATATCACTTTTGTGATGCTCTTGCCAAAAACACGACCTCAATTTATCATGGATATAGCAGAGAAACCCAAATAGAGAAACATTCTACAAAATAACTGACCAATATTTTTCAAAAGTGTCTATGTCATGGAAGTCAAAGAAAAAAAAAACTGGGAAACTGTCACATCTTGGAGAAGACAGAAGACTAGGCAACTAAATGTACCACTGGAGCCTGGAGAAGAAAAAGAAAGTGAGTGAGAAAACTGGAGTAATCAGTATAAGGTCTGTAGATTAGTTAATGGTACCTCATCAATATTAATTTTTTGATTTCAGTAATTTTGTTTTTACATTTACAAATACACATACATTTTACAAATATAAATGCATTACATTTTCAAATACAATTTCGTATTTTTTATAAAATACAGCATTATATTTTACTATTATTAACATTAGATAAAACTGAATGAAGGGTAGAGGGGAAGGAATTCTATAATTTTTGCCCCTTTTCTATAAATCTAACATCCAAAACAAAAGTGAAAAACAAATAAAGTAGGACACAACTTTAGTTATCCGCAGTACATACTTTAATACTCAAGAACTTAAATTTAAAAAATACTGGGAAAGCTATGATATTAATTTTAATTTTAGGCCTGTTATCAGTGCCCTTTAATCCAACTTATACTTTTCTTAATATGCTTTCTTGCTACACCATGATCAGGCAGGGCTGGTAAGCTTAAAGCATTTTACAGTGTGTCATTCATTCTTTTTCTAAAAGCTTATGTCTTGCTGTGAACATATACTTCAACATGATACTGATCATTAAAAAAAGCTAAAAGATATATTTTTAGGTTATTATAAGAAAAATATATAAACAACTAATATGACCTTTAAACTGTTATTAAATACCAAAGTAAATTTATTCTTGTAGGTATCATCTTTGTTCACTTTGTCTTCATCTCTTTTTAAAATACTGGATTCTCTGTTTTTTATTTTTGTGTTTATGTATACGTGCAACTACACTTACATAGGTGCATTAGATAGGCAGGGTCTTCTTCCTCAGGTGTGGGAAATCCTTTAGAGAAAACTGGGTGGGGGAGTCCTATGTGGAGAAATTGAATACTTATCCCTTAAGCTAGTGAAAGTCCTTCATATTTGAGGTTTTAATACATCAGCCTTAGATTGCAGTTTAGATGCAACTAATGTTCTTTGAATGCTTCACATGCAATACCTTTATTTCCTGAATTGAAATAGTAGCCTGATGACACTGCAAGTATTAGAAATACAATTTGAAACAAAGCAAAGACAGATGTTGCTTTGTGATTTTTATACTTGGAATTAGATTCTGGACTGACAGTGAAATACAGACAGAACTAAATAGAAGATTTATATAAAACTCACATGGGTTCATGTGAATGAACCCAGTGAAGAAAGGAATATTCACTCAATAAAATTTTTCTAGAGAGAAAATGGGAACCATTGCTATGACTGGCAAGAGATGTTACTCCCTAACATTAGCTGTTCCTATCTTTTGAGGTTCTGTGTTTTATTTCTGGAGTACTGTTTTGTTTTTATTTTTGTTTGTTTTGTTTTTTTCTTTAAAGAAAGCTGGCAGGATACTAAATATTTCCCACTGAAATTTGAGCTGAGGAACAGCTAAAGATGATTGTTTTTAGTTTTGAAGAGTTATTTAGTGAGATTTTTCATTTTATCTAGAGAGGAAAAAGAAAAAGAATTGTCATGAACAGAAACATGCTGTGCTTCTAAGAGATTGTGAAGTGCAAACATGTGACAAAATATGCTTGTTCATTACTTCTTTGAATGTTAACATACTGTATTTGATGAGTTGTTGAGTTACCGAAGGTATACTTGACACCAGCCCATTACAATTTGGGGTTTAATAATTACCTGATGTCTGACTGAATAAATAAATCTCCTGCTCTAATACTGATTCTAATTTAGAATCAAGGAGTTATTTTCCATACATCTAAATTTTAGAAAAATATTTGGTATTCTGGCAAAGGCATTTTGCTTACACCAAAGTTTTAACTATGGCAACACAATAACAAAATCTTTTTTAGATGAGATTGCCTATGCCTTTAAGTAGCTTTGGACACGCATAGACCTTATTATCCTGTGTTGAAATGGCTTGCTTGCTTGTGCATCTTCTCAATTGAATTCATCTTCTCAGATACTTTAAAAAGATTTTATTTATTGATTTTAGAGAGAAGAGAAAGAAGGACAAAGGATGGGGATTAATGGGAAGTATCAACTCCTAGTAGTTGCTTTTCATATGTGCCTTGACCAGGTAAGCCCGGGGTTTTGAACTAGCAACCTTAGCATTCCAGTTCAACATTTTATCCACTGCACCACTACAGGGCATGCTCAGATAGATTTGTAATTCAGAGTAGATACCGAATTTTGTTCACCATAGTAACATCATGATCTATTGAGGGTTCAGCATTACAATTTGATGTTCAATAATTACCTGATGTCTAACTGACTGAATAAATAAATCTTATGCTTTAATACTGATTGTAATTTAGAAAGAAGGCAAAGGAAAATAGTGGTGGCCATGTTATTTGGCATAACTTCTTGATGTGACTTTACATCATAGGTGACCTGTCTCCCTATCATGGGGAACTTTTTCTCAAAATGGCTCCCAGTGCTCAAGAGTCCTTCCAAAATTCTGCTTTGGCCCATTTCTATCAGTTGTTTGTGTGACACATGTAGTAGACACTTTTATTTCCAGCTTCTTAATTCCTATCGCCAACTCTTCAGCTTTATTTAAGAAATTATTAGGTAAATATGAATTCTCAGATAAAGTTTAAAACCAATGCCAAACCGTTATCAAAAACAAGAGTGTCTACAACCAGTCTACTAAGTTTGCCACTTTCTCCCTATTCATTCAACACATTCCGTATCAAACAGAAGTCAGCCAATGATATGTGTCTTGCTCATCTGTATGTAGTCTTAAATAAGAACATATAATCAAACAATAACCATTTTATTTATTTATTTATTTATTTATTTATTTTTACAGAGACATAGAGAGAGAGTCAGAGAAAGAGATAGAAAGGGACAGACAGGAACAGAGAGAGATGAGAAGCATCAATCATCAGTTTTTCATTGCGACACCATAGTTGTTCATTGATTGCTCTCTCACATGTGCCTCGATAGCCGGCCTTCAGCAGACCGAGTGACCCCTTGCTCGAGCCAGAGACCTTGGGTCCAAGCTGGTGAGCTTTGCTCAAACCAGATGAGCCCGCGCTCAAGCTGGCGACCTCAAAGTCTCAAACCTGGGTCTTCCACATTCCAGTCTAATGCTCTATCCACTGCGCCACCGCCTGGTCCGGCAAACAATAACCATTTTAGATGTTCTGTCTGCACATGTTCTTTTTTCATTATTACTGTAGAAGTGACTCTGCTATGGAACATGAAGCTGGTTTAAGAGAGGTCTCAGAGTATAATTAAAGGTTAATGAGACCCATATTATATAAGATCTGAATGTACACAGGTCAGAGCACTTTCCATAATAGTCACCTTTAAAGAAGTTCTCCCCATTAGGGTAAAAAAATATTTTCCTTAAACAATAAAAATGTAAATAAAAATTAGGTAAAGTTTAGAGACAGTAAAAATAAAAAAATAAAAAAAAATAAAACCGCTCCCCCTTGCTATAACACATTTGAGAAGCCCACCCAGTTTTTTTGATATACATGTTTTTATATAGTTGTATTCATAACAAAATACATTTTGCATTCTGCTGTTTTTATTTAACATTGCATCATTCATGTTTTATGTTGTTTTATGAACACATATTATTTATAGCATCAGAGAATGTATATACTTGTGAGTCAGCTCTGGAAGGGTAACATATACCCCAGGAGACAGTTGTGTATGGTTTTTTTTGTTTTGCTTTGAAAACCTGTAAGTTTGCTGCTATAGTGATTTAAGTTTGAGTTAGCTCAATACATTTACATGAAGTAGTTACTTTCACATAAATATAATAAAATAATAAATATATAAATAATAATATAATAATTCTGTTGAAGGCATCCTCAGCTCTTCCTTTTAGTTAACACAATCATCTAAATTTCCCTCCCCTTCTGTCATCCTAATACTCCCTATATCAGGGGTTGAGAACCTTTTTGGCTGAGAGAGCTATGAATGCCACATATTTTAAAATGTAATTCTGTGAGAGCCATACAGTATGTTTAACACTAAATACAAGTAAATGTGTGCATTTTATGTAAAACCAACACTTTAAAGTATAATAAGTCTCTGAATTCTTTTTAATAACGTTGTTATGCTATTGCTAACCAATGATGTGATAAAGTACTTCTTACCATTAATGCGACTTCTGGTGCTGTATGGTTTTGCTGATGGCTTTGTAGTCTGGTTGATATGTGGTGAGGTTAAGCTTTATGCAGGCATTAAGACTTCCATTGTTAAACGTGATCGTAGGTTGGTCTTAACGTTCTTTAGGTGTGAGAAAGACTGCTCACATGCATACATAGAGCCCAACATTGTCAGTACAGCAATACTCACACGCTGCAGTGTGTGGTATATGACGAAAAGTGCGTTCCATGTTTTGATAATCAGCTGGTCCGCGGGTTGAAGTTTTTTCATTTCTCCCCACTTGTGCTTGCTTGCCAACTCTGCTTGCTGTCATGCAAATTTTTCCAAATCTTCATTCACTGACTTGAACTTATTCACCCACATGTCCGAGGCCTTCAGGTCAGCAGTTTGTAGCTCAAAAATCTCTGATGGAGACACTGGGAGTGTAACTCAGATTGGCGCCGTCCACTGCACACTCGTGTGGATGGGTGATGAACTTAAAAAGACCAGTGTGCTCACGAAATTCTCCAAAGCGTGCTTTGAATGACTGCAGGAGATTAGATGTGAAGCCCGCTAGCTGCTGGATGGAGATCAAGATGTTCAGCAGGGTCACTTGCTGTGCATGCATCTTTAAACTCTCCCAATTTTTTAAAGTGTAGTAAACGATCTGTTTCAATGTTGGCGATGAAGAGTTCCAGCTTGTTTTCAAATGCAAACACTGCTTGTTGAAGGGATAAGACTGTATTTCCAATACCTTTGCATTTTCACATTGAGCTGGTTCAGATGTTCAGTCATGTCCATGAGATAGTAGAACTTCAGGAGCCACTCAGTGTTAGCTAACTCAGGATGCTCGACATTTTTCATTTCAAGAAAAGTTCGGATTTCGCTCAGGCAAGCCGTGAAATGGCTGAGCACCTTCCCTCTTCACAACCAATGCACATTGCTGTGCAGAAGCAGACCAGGATAATTATTCCCAACTTCATCCAGCAGTGTTTTAAACTGGCAATCATTTAGGGCAGTTTAAAAGTTAGGGCAACAATAAAGTTGACCACCCAAACGACCAGCATGACCAGCGACATCACCTCACCAAGCTGCTCGCCACACATCTGAGCACAAAGCGCCTCCTGATGTAGGATGCAATGAAAACTTAGGATGGGTCTCTTCTCATGTTCATGAAGAAGCGCTATGAATCCTCTGTTTTTCCCCACCATGCACAGAACACTATCAGTACACACTGAAATAAGTTTATCCAACGATAGATTTTTTTCTTTAGCGAACTCAGTGAAAGACTTGAAGAAATCCTCCCCTCTTGTCTCTTTCATAGGCAAAACAGCAAGACTTTACTCACTTAGGGTGTCACCGACAGCATACCTTGCAATCACGTTGAATTGGGATAAATGGCTTATGTCTGTTGACTCATCCAAAACGAGAGAAAACAGTGGTGCTGCATTTTTGTTCTTCACTTGTGTTGCCTCAATTTGATTTGCAATCGTGATGGTAAGATCGTGAACAGTTCTTGCCAACAGAGGCATGTCTTTTATTTGTTTGATTATCTTGTCTTTATCCGAAAAGTCATCAAAAAGTTCACTGGCAACATCAAGCATGAATGTTTTGGCATACTCATCATCTGTGAATGTCTTTCTGTTTCTCACAATTGCTAAAGCACCAACAAAGCTAGCCAAATTCCAGTCACCTTGTTGGGTCTAAACACGGAGTTGCTGCTAACTAGCTTGTACTCTGCATAGTAGATCTTGACATGCTTTCTTCCTGCTGTCCCCGCTGGATATTTCCATGCAAATGTAGTATGGTGTGTGTCAAAGTGCTGCTTTATATTTGACCATTTCATGGATGCAATTTTATCATTGCATATTAGACACACTGCAGAACCTGCTCTCTCCACAAAGATGAATTCCTCTGTCCATTTCTGCTGAAATGTACGATATTCCTCATCTTTTTTTCTTTTAGCCATCTTCTTTGTCAAAAGGGTTTCTGCAATTAGCTAGCTGACTACTTGATTAAAAGGAGGGAAGTTTACTTCCTGATCTCACAACGACCCGTGTATATTACACATTATCCAATAAAAAGTTGGGGTCCTGGAGGACAGCTGTGATTGGTTCCAGCCACCTGCAACCATGAATATGAGCAGTAAGAAATGAGTGGATTGTAATATATGAGAATGTTTTGTATTTTTAACATTATTATTATTATTATTTTTATTAAAGATTTGTCTGCGAGCCAGATGCAGCCATCAAAAGAGCCATATCTGGCTCATGAGCCATAGGTTCCTGACCCCTGCCCTATATGAAGTGAAAAATATTAAAGAGTTTAAATGACTTCTCTAGTTTTAGAACAAGTGGTAGCCACAGTATAGCACTCTTGATTCTTATTGTAGACTGTGATGCTATGGTTTTGGCTGCCTAGAGCTTTTCTCCCATTTTCCTTCTTTCAACAGGTTTCATTTCTTCCTGGCCTGGTCAATCATTGAACTCATTTACTTGGATAAAATATTTAATCCAGAGGTGCGACCATCCAAACAATTATAATTGTTCTGTAGGATTAATATGTGGATGATGAAATTGCCAAGCTAAGAAGATGTCAAGTTGGTACTGCTGGCAGCTATTTTTCCTGTCACCTGGGAGAAGGTGTGTCTTCAGTTATAAAGAATGAAGCTGAATGGAGATGAGAGGTGGATAGAGAGACAGCAAGCTGAAGCAGTAATGTTCTGGTTCCTAGAGTTCTTCATTCAGTCTGTGAATTACCCTGGTGTCTTTTCTACCCACAATGAGGCAATAAACTTAAATTTGCTTAAGCTAGGTTTAAGTGTGTGTGTGTGTGTGTGTGTGTGTGTGTGTGTGTGTTTATTTAGTGAGAGGAGGGAAGGCAGAGACAGACTATTGCATGCGCCCTGACTGGGATCCACCCAGCAAGCCCCCTAGGGGGGGCAATGCTCTGCCCATCTGGGTTTTTGATCCATTGCTTAGCAAACGAATTCTTCTTAGCACCTGAGGTGGAGGCCATGAAGCCAACCTCAGCACCAGGGGCCAACTCGCTCCAATCAAACTATGTCTGTGGGAGAGGAAAAAAGAGAGAGAGAAAGAGAGAGAGAGAGAGAGGAGCAATATGGGGAGGGGTGGAGAAGCAGATGGGTGCTTCTCCTGTGTGCCCTGACTGGGAATTGAACCCGGGACATCCGACACTGTACCACTGAGTCAACCAGCCAGGGCTAATTGTGCGTTTATAACTTGCAATCAGAAAAGTCCTCACTAGTCTTCACCATCAGTGAAGAGTACCCTTAGTAGATACAGTTAAAAGACTCAGCTGCCAATAATAATATAAAGCTATGGAAGTAAGACAACATACATATTCTGCCCAGTTTGGCTGAATAATTTTGAAATTTACCATTTTAACTACTTTTGAAAACCAGTTGAAGAATCAAGGACCACTATAATCAATAATGTAGATATTTCCCAAAGTGCAGTCTAATGTCTGTTGTTTATGCGAGGGAGTGCTAGCCTATAGTACAAGAGGGTGGGGTCAGAAAGTGAGAAAAAGGTAAGAGATTAGCCCTGGATTGGTTATGATTTCTTAGGAATTAAACAAAATGGAAGAAGGAGGACTTGACAGATTGGACAAATGGCTACCACATTGCTGTACCCTTTAAAAAATATCTTTGTAAATCCCATATCTTAGAATGCTTGTAGTTGTCTACAGTTCCATTGGTTCAAAAGAAGTAAAAACTATTAACAGATGAACAGAAAAGCTCTAGGGCATAATATGACTACCTTAGTGTTTTTAACTGTATTAATTAATATTCTATTTACATTTATTGAATTAACTATGATTATTCTGTTGATAAGGGCTGGGAAGAGGGTAGACTGACTTTACAAAAAGGCCTGAATTTATTATGTCATTGCTAAATAAATAATATAATTTTGAAGGAAGCTTAGCTCAAATTTTTCTCTTGCAGGCATTTTTTTTTAAAAAAGAAAATATTTACATTTTCTCAGAGAAAAATAAAATGCAGATGAAATGCCTCAGTATTTTAATCTTAAAAAGGTATATATTCATCATGATAGCTGTATATTTTCTATTTAATATAGTAGTATAAAATCCAGATCACAGACATGAAAATATGCTTATGATGAAGAGCTTTGCAAGAAGAGTGATTTTATTAGGGCAAACAATAAGACTATTAATATCACACATTAATATTTTATTTTAAATAATTGTGTGATTATCCTTTCAGTAACATGGATTTCCTAACACTTTTGTTTTATAACCTCACTCTTAAAAATTGCAGTGGCTTGTTTTCTTACATTTTCCTTAATTGTGGTGATCTTAAACAGATCAGTTTTAAGGCTGCCAGTAGTTCTAATACAGATACATAAATATATTTTTCTCCAGTTGGCTATTTATTACAAAGACAGCTTGCTTGTGGGTACCATCAGGACATCTGCATTTTATTGGATTTAATTTTTAGTAATAAAGACCTCCCACATTATAGATTCTTTCCAGCATAAATTAGCCTGTGTGGGAAGCAAAGGAACCATCACTCAGGGAGAAAAAGTGAATCCATATGGTGCTTATGATTCTGTTTCCCTGGCTACAGTGAAGAAAGGTTTTAGCATAGACCATGCCCTCAGCAGATTCCTGATTCTTTCTCAAAAGCTTGCTAGAACAGGATTGGTGTCAGTACCAGCTCAGTCTCTTTGAGCCAGCCCAGTTCATCTATGTACCACACATGAAGCCATAGATGCCTAATAACATTTCAAGGACACATTCTCCTTTGCCTCTCATATTGATCTATTTCTCTTGCTTGACTACAAAGTCCCTGGCTCTTACCATTCTCATCCATTTTGGGGCTTACGTCTACCTTTTGGACTTGTTGGATTTTGGTTTCCCCAGTTCAATTCTAAGTACTCTTTAGGAACTTTGGTTCAGGCTCTATGACACAGTGAAATCTAAACTACCCTTCATGTGTCAAAGAGAAGTCAAAATATTTTATCTTCAGGTTTTTAATGGTGACCAACCAAACTTGATAATAGGACTTCAATAGTTGATGGATCATTTTCACTTTTACAGATTACACATAATTCTCCACCTTCCAGAGAACAAAAGGAAACTGAAAGCTTTTCTTTCAACTGATACTTGGAAGAGTTCATTTCTCTTGGTCAACACCATCCATGGGACGAAGAGAAAAACACTGAGCACAGCATACTCTTTGCTATCAGTGTTAAACAAGAAAAGCCTATTATCTCAGTCTTTTGTCAACTCTGAATCTCTGCCAGTGAGAAGACTGTTTCTTTAAACACTGCTGTGTTTATGTTCAAGTAAGTTTTTGGGTAAATTTAAATTTAATTCAACCAGTTTTCTAGTTGCAGAAGGTGATGCAAATATTGATGACTTATTTTAAAAAAAATTATAGTGGGTAGAATTACCTACCCCCCGCCCCATCCCCAACAAAATAAAAGGATATGTTCAAGTTTCTAAACCTCTGGTACACGTGAAGGTGACCTTATTTGGAAATAGAGTTTGCACATAACATTAAGTTGAGATCATATTGTATTAAGATGGGCCCCAGTTCAGTGATTGGTACCCTTATGAGAAAGGGGAAATTTGGATGCATTCACACAGGGAGAATACCATGTAATGATGGAGACAGAGATTTGAGTGATATGCTTAGAGCCAAGGAAGGCTAAAAATTTCTGCCAATCCTCAGCTACACAGAGGCAAGGAAGGATTCTTCCCTAGAACCTTGAAAGAAAGCACTGCTCTGTGGACATTTTGACTTTGGACTTCTAGTCTCTAGAACTGCAAGACATTTCTGTTATTTCAAGCCACTTAGTTTGTGGCAATCTGTTATGAAGCTAATACACTAGTTAAGGAGGCAGAAACATGAACAATACACTGTAATAGAGGTTTAGAGCTTTATGGAAGCATATAGAAAGGAGACATAGTTTCCTAAATGTCATATGTCATGGACAGTACTTCTTAGAATACCACGTTTTCTTTGCAAAAACTTAGTAAGCTGTCTGACTTTTTGATTTACTATGTGATTTAAAATGAGTCACTTCACTTCTCTGAACCTGTTTTTCATCAGTGAGCGCTTTGGCCCACCAGATGATCTCTGAAGTCTCCTTCACTTAGAATATTTTATGCCTCTAAGTCTGTAACACATTCTGGTTTTTCGTTAATTGTATATGTATAATTTAAGACGTTATTAGGTTAGGGAGTTAAAAAGTCACTTATGGTATTTAGTGTCTTCCTTTCCTGCCCCTCTGACACTGGAAAGGGGAGAAGTGTGTGAAACTAGAGTATTCTTATTTTCCACGATAAACTTCATTTGGGGTGTACAGAGTCGAAAGGCAAATAATCTCTCAGCGTAGGCACTGCTCAAGTCTCCTCTCTGGCAAGCATGTTTTAATAATAAAGGAATAATTAAACACTAATGTCTGTTCACGGGCTATACTGTCAACTAGCAGTACAACAGAGGAAATCAATGTGGATTTGAAACTGGGCCTGAGCGGACTTTCTGAACAAGCGTTTCAATTCTCTAAATCCGTTTCCTTATGAGTAAAATGGCGACAACAGTATCACCTCAGTGGGTGGCCGAGCGATGAAATGAATAGAATGCTGTATGTATTTTTTAAGTGCCCGAGTCCAGTGAGCGCTTAGAAATGTCACTTGCCTACAAGATTCCCGCTTACAGGAAAGGTATTAAAGACTTCCGGGGTCCCCTTGCCCACGCCCTAAGCTGGAGTCTCAGGTCACTGGGAATCCTGCACCCCACCGCGCCCTCGCAACGGCGGGAAGCCTGGGAAGGCCGCCCCCCACGCTCGGGGGAGGTAGCGGGGGCGGGGCCGGCGGAAGCACTCGCGCGCCGGTGTCAGCGGTGCCGGAAGTTCCTGGCCGGCCGTCACCTTGGGGTCCCCGCAGCCGCTGCTTCCGCCGCAGCTGTGGTGGGCTTTGCAAGTCCAAGTCTCAGCCGGGCCAGGTCTGTTAGTTGCCAGAAGCCGCCGGCGTTGCGGCGGAGGATTCTTGTGGGTTGCGGAGAGCAGGGACCACGGGCGAAGGGCCCCGCAGCCGACATGTCTCTAGTGGCGGAAGCCTTCGTTTCGCAGATCGCAGGTAGAGCGCGTGGCTGTGTACCACGGCCTTAGGCGGGGGATGGCGCGGGACAGTTGTGGGGAGCAGAGTGGGGTTTAGGGCTGCGGCTTTCCGTCGGCTTTGCGGCATTATGTGCTGAATCCAGACCTGAGAATATAGGTGGGCACTGAGTACCAGCCTCGTCACGGATGAGGAAACTGAGGGGGAGACACTTGGTCAAGGTCACCCCACAGCGGCTGGAGGCCCGTCTGTTTCCCCTGGGCTGTGCTTTGCCCAGTTCCAAATGGGTCGGAGCCGGGGGTGAGCGTGGAGGAAGTGGCGAGTTGAGATTTAGGTGGGCGGCGTGGCCACAGGAGCCTGGTCTCCCAAGGCTTAAGAAGTGTGAGAGCCGCGGCAGCCTGCGTGATGCGACCTGAAGTTTAGGGTGATTGTCACTAATGAGTTGCTCTTGTGACCTGTTATTGAGGGGCCACCAAAGTTCTTGTTTCATCTCCAAGCGACACAATACAGCAATTTGCTAGGTCTCTGGGATTCACTGAAACTTTTTTAAAGCTGAATATACTTTTTAGAAACACTTTTGATTTGATAAACTTAACATAACTGATGTAAAGAGACTTAGGTTTTCTATTATTGACTTTTTTATTTACTGTAGTGAAAGAATCAAATATTGGGAAAGGAAACTAGACATGCCTATTGTACTTGCCTGTTGATGGATAACAGTTACTATTAAAATGGAGTTAATTTCCTAGCAATGTTTTCATTATGAGTTCAGTAGTAAGGAGACAGTCCCTAGGGTGAATAAGTACATTTGAAATAACGTAGTATTTTAGAAACTACAGAATTTCTCATAAAATTTGCCAAAATGGTTTTCATTGCATTGCATTTATGTGAACATACATTTGTTTCTCCATCTTCACTTAAAATAAATAACATTGTTTCTTAGGAGAGAGGGAAGCTCCCACTAGATTGCAAGCTTTATGAAAGCAGGAATCATACTTGTTTTGTCCCCCATTGTATCCCGAGTAACTATCAGTTGGTGCTCAAATATTTGTGATTTGAATCAATGAATAATATTGAATTTAAAACGATTATTTCTGTTTTTACCATTTATGTTAAAAAAATTAGACCCATCTATTAAATTTAGATTGCTGCTTTGTTAAAAACTCAACCATTTCACAGTGAATGATGATATTGGTATACTGTATGCATGTGTTCCAACATGTGCTTTCCTTAAAGTGACGAATGTCTTTTAGTAAACTTATAAGTTTGGAATTTTGCTTCATTTAGCAAAGTTTAAGAAGTTCTAGGAATTTTATCTGTCTGCCATCTTAGCTATATATTTGCAATGATCTGTTATTCTAGAAGGAGGCATTTAAAGTTTGATAATTCAATAAATGGTGTTGGGACAACTCCTAAGTCATAACACCACAAGAATGAAGTAAAATCTAAATATAAAATAAGAACAAAATCAAATTTTAATAAAATAATTAAGAAAAATATAGGAGATTATTTTAACAATCTTGGTTAGCAAGAGGAGTCCCAAGCAAAACACAGAATCCAGAATTCATGGAATAAAAATGGGCAGATTTGATTGCCAAAAAGTTTATAAAGCTTTGTATGATAAAAGACATAAGTTTCTACAAATTAATAAAAAGACTCCCAATAGAATCAAGGGTGAAGGATTGAAACAGGCAATCATGAAAGGGAAAATGCAAATAAACAATGTTATGAAACGATTTGTCACTAAAAGCAGGTAACTGTCTCCACTTTGTTAGATGGGCAAAAATGAATATGGTAATTTCAAATAAAGGGCGTGGGGAAATGGTTACCCTCAAACTATTGGTAAGTCTGTAAATTATTGCTACTTTTGGGAAATTTAATACAGTAATATTGTACAAAATACAATCCTTTGACCCAGAAATTCTTCTTTAAGGGATTTATCTGATAGAAATGTAAGGACCAGTATTTAAAGAAATATACAGAAAAAGAAAAGAAATATAAAGTGATATTAATTATAGCATTATTTTTAATAAAAACAAGAAATGTCCTAATTATTTATCAAATGGTATACTCGTATTATTACAGATACTAAAAATGAAGAGGTGTACCTGTTAGATATATTGGCTGTAAAGTTATGATTACCTTATTGAATAATATATATCATATCAACCCATGTTGTTAAATAAATAAACCCTATGTACACATGTATATGGTTATGTAAGCAAAAACAAACACACAGAAGAATATTTAACTAATTTTAGTAGTAAATTCAGGGTAATCTAGGTTGAGCATTGGTGGAAGGAGGAAGAACTACATTTCTGAGTTGTTTGAGTAGTTTCAGTGAGAATATTTTACTTTTGTAATTTAAGTGGTTCTAATTTTATTTTGTTTTATATTTTATTTTATTTTAATGGGTTAATTTAGAGAGACAGAGAGGAAGGGGGGGGGAGAGAGAGAGAAAGAAAAGCATTCATTTGTTGTTCCACTGAGTTGTGCGTTCATTGGTTGATTATTGCATGTATGGTGACGGGGGATTGAACCCTCAACTTTTGTGTTTTACGATGATGCATTAACCAACTGAGCTAATTGGCCAGGGCCAAATAATTCTAATTTTAAAGATTTAAAAGATTTTATTTGGCAAGCAGTGAAAAAAGGGCAGATGAAATAATTTATATGAAACTGTGTTTGACTTGAAGTGACTTCTAAGTGTGACTCAAATCCAAGAACTATTCAGAGTATTCCATTTCTGGCAGTAATATGATTTTGTTGGAAGATGTCAACCTCAAGAGATTTGAGATACACACACAGTCCTATTATAACTTCATAAATGTTAGTATTTTTGTAGTTGAGAGCTCTATTTTCAATGTGTGTATTTAACACTTTGCTTATTATTATTCCTTTCAGTAGGCATGAGCCAACACACTGTTTGATACTTCTGTTGGAAACATTTAAAAGCATCTTGCCTTTAAGGCTATCTGTAATATGCTTGATAGCTTTAAGAACAACTTTTTGGAAGCCTTCTCTGAACTCCCAAGTTTAAGTGAACCACTTCTATGTCTGTACTACAGCCCCCAAGTTCTCTTCGTCCTTACTCCTTACTGTGACTCAATGGCTTATTCTCTTCCTGTCCACTGCTATTCTTGGAATCAAGTGGTAGTCTGAGTTGGTTTCCTTGCTTCCATTCTGTTCTCTTTCCAATACAGTCTCCACATTGCAAACCTCAGTTGGGTTTTGTTTGTGGTGTTTTATTTTAATTTTACTAAAATGCAAGTGTGACTCCTGTTGTTTGAACACTTTCATTAGTTCCTCATTGTCAGTGGGTGGAGTGACACATGTAAGACACTCCATAAGTTAGTCCAAGTCTGTCTCTCTAGCCTCATCTCTTGTCATTCCTTTCCCTGAACACAGAACCCTCTTTTCTGAATTACTCGTAGTGTCCACCTTTGGCACATGTTGCCCTCAGCCTGAAATGTCCACTTTGCTTGGGTAATTCCTGTTTTTCCTTTAAGGCTTTCGGCACATTTTTACCTGTAAGTCTGCCTGACATTTTTTTTCTCTTACATGAGAATGGCTTATTTTTTCCTGATAAAGAATGATACATGCCCATTGTAGAAAATAAAGGCAGCCCCCCAAATAAATAAATAAAGAATAAAGTAAGAATCACCTAAAAGCATAACACCCAGGTTAAGACTTAAAAATCTCATCCTCATCATTAAAATTTTGGTGAACAAAGCTACTTCTTTCTCCGTAAAATAAAAAAAGTGACACAAATATAAAATAGGCATACTTTTTGTAACCTGTTTTGTTATATAACATATCTGTCATGTGTATGAATGGAATTATCATTTTAAATGGTTGCATAGCATTTTATTGTAATAAAATAATAATTTACTTATTATATAGTCTTATTCTGATGGGTATTTAGGGTATACAAATAGTTCAACCAGAGAACCCAGAAGCAGTAGGAACTCTTTATCTCTATCTTTGTCTCTGTTTCTATCTCTGTCTTTATATTTCCATCTACACACACACACACACACACACACATACACACGGAATTGGCTTATGCTATTGTTGTGCAGGTTGACCACTCACCAAGCCCACAAGCCTGTCTAGGTAGGAAGGGGAGATCCGGAGGAAGAGAGCACATATAGCAGGTGCTGATTGCAGTGTCTGATCTCAGGGAGGACCGAGGACTTCTGTAAAGGGTTTACAACTGATTAAATAGGGTCCACCCAGGATAATCTTCCTTTTGATTAAAGTAAAGTCAGCTGATTAGGGACCTTAATTATATCAGCAAAATCCCTTCACAGCAGTGAATTTGAATAACTGGGAGGTGTTTTGTATGCTACCAAGTGGCTGTTGCCTCTCTCTGTCTTCCCTTTTCTAGGGTCTGCTAGAGAATATTCTTTGTACCTCATCTTAATCAGAAATAGAAAGGGAATTCTGGCAAATGTAAGTTGTCTAGCTAAGTTGATGCATACTAAAGCCATCACAAATATATGTGGTTTTTCTGTATGTAAAGAGTGTTTGCATAGACATTTGTATCTACTGAGTTGTTTCTTTGGATGAATTAAGGAATTTGAATTGCTCTTTTATTAGTAATATGGAAAGGCATAGTAAATTATCGTTTTGAATAAGTAGCTTGGATCTCTAGATGATGATATGGTAGGTTTAGAACTTTAAAGGAAGGATAAAAATAGTCCTGGATATGGAATGGTTTTCTTTTTATTTATTTATTTATTTTTAAGATTTTTTTATTTATTCATTTTAGAGAGGAAAAAGAGAAAGAGAGAGAGAGAAAGGGGGAGCAGGAAGAATCAACTCCCATATGTGCCTTGACCAGGCAGCCCAGGGTTTCAAACCGGCGACCTCAGCATTCCAGGTTGATGCTTTATCCACAGGTCAGGCTTGAATGGTTTTCAAACTCTTTTATTGTTATAATAAAAATCTGTGTATTTTAAATTTTTACCATTTTTTTAAAATGACAGTATAGTTGAGTTTCTTAAAAAAATTTTCACGGTCAGTTCAGTATGAATATATCCTAGGGGAGGATTCAGTAGTCCCATTTGAATGGTGTGACCACATTTGGAGCAGTCACTGTCACCAAAAGGATGGAATACTGTGGTGGACAGGCCTGACTCATTTTCCCATTCCAGTGCTAAGAGTGGCTCCAGACTTTAGGGCTGCACAGTACCACCAGATATATATAAAAGGAGAGAGAATGCTGAGCATAAACAGGAGAAATCGCATGTATTATTGCTAACTTCCTTCATCTTGCTTTTACACTGCCTTTGGATTTTAGAGTGAGAGTCAGACCTGGGTTTTTATTCAGCTACTTAGTAAATATGGGACCTTGGACAAATCACTTGCCTTTTTAAGCCTCAGATTTCATATTTGCAAAATGGTGAAGATAATTGTAGGTTATTTAAAGTTGATGAGAAAAAATATAAAATGCTTAGCACTGTATCTGGCATCAATAATTCATTAATATTAGTTTTAACTCTTTAACTATTAGTTTTTCTCTTCTACTATGTTTTGCCTCTAACTTTCTCTGTGAGGATATGTTTTCGTCAAATTTTTAAAAGTTACTTACAAGTGGAATACAAGGCCCTGGCTGGTTGGCTCAGTGATAGAGCATCAGCCCGGTGTGTGGATGTTCAGTTCTCGGTCAGGGAATAGACCATCTGCTTCTCCACCCCTCCTGCTTCTCTCTTTCTCTCTCTCTCTTCCCCACCTGCAGCCAGGGCTCAATTGATTGTAGTGCATAGGCCTGGGTGCTGAAGATGGCTCCATGGAGCCTCGCCTCAGGTGCTAAAAATAGCTAACTTGCAAGCATGGCCCCAGATGGGCAGAGCATCAGCCCAAGAAGAGGTTGTTAGGTGGATTCCAGTCGGGGCGCATGCGGGAGTCTGTCTCTCTATCTCCCCTCCTCTCTCTTGGAAAAGAAGAAACAAAAAGGGAATACAAAATTTATTTCAATAATATAAAACATCAACAGTTATTACAATTATTAAAATTATTCCTATAACAACTTATTTTAAGATTTGTTTTAAGATGATAAATGTGATCAACTTCAGCCATGTTTATCCTTGTTATAAAATGGACTTTTTTTGCCTGACCAGGCGGTTGCGCAGTGGATAGCGCATCAAACTGGGATGCGGAAGGACCCAGGTTTGAGATCCCGAGGTCGCCAGCTTGAGCGCAGGCTCATCTGGTTTGAGCAGCTTGGATCCAAGGTCGCTGGCTCCAGCAAGGGGTTACTCAGTCTGCTGAAGGCCCGCGGTCAAGGCACATGTGAGAAAGCAATCAGTGAACAACTAAGGTGTTGCAATGGCAACAAAAACAACAAAAAAACTGATGATTGATGCTTCTCATCTCTCTCCGTTCCTGTCTGTCTGTCCCTCTCTCTGACTCTCTCTCTGTCTTAGTAAGAAAAAAAAAAAAGAATTTCTAAAATGGAATTTTTTTTTTTTGGAATTTTTTTTTTTAGGAGAGAGACAGACAGGAAGAGAGATGAGAAGCATTAACTCATAGTTGTGGCACCTTAGTTGTTCATTGATTGCTTTCTCATTTGTGCCTTAACTGGGGGGTTCCAGCTGAGCCAGTGACCCCTTGCTCAAGTCAGTGACCTTGAGCTCAAATCAGCGACCTTGGGCTTCAAGCCAGCAAATCCGTGCCTTAGTTGGTGAGCCTTCTCTCAAGCCAGTGACTTCAGGGTTTTGAACTTGCATCCTCAGCATCCCAGGCTGATGCTCTATCCATTTCGCCACTGCCTGGTTAGGCTAAAATAGAATTTTTTATATAGGTCATAGGTATATACATATATTCTTTTCGTTGTTTTTTTTGTTTATTATTATCTTCTCCTTTCTTCTTACAAATTTCTGTTCTAAAAAATAATTTGAACTGTTGATTGTGTTGTGTGCCCATCACCCTACTGAGTTTTTTTCAGTAGAGGCCTGCTTATTAGACAGTGCCAAAAGGTTTTAGTCTTAAAACTGAGCTTATAATTATTTGATTACTGATTTTACAAGTGTCTATTTTTGAGCCTGTGCTAGATGATCTATATACACAATTGGTAATGTTAACAATTTGATTCTGTTGGATAGGTGCTCTTCTTGTTTCATAGATGAGAAATTGAAGTTCCCTTAGGAGAGAAAGTATAAAGGTTAGGAACAAGGTCATTGAAGTAATACAGAGCTGAGTTCTGTGCTCAGCTCTACTTCTTGCTTGTTTTACGATCTTGGGCAGACAATTCTGGACCACAGTCTATTTATTTGTAAGAGGGGGATAATATATTTTATAATATGTATTAAACACCAGGTACATGATGGTATGTGATGGATGTTCAATACATGGTAATTCTTCATTACTTTTATTACCTAAGAGCCTTTGAGGAGGTTATCCTATTACCATTTTGGACAGAAGAAAATGTCCAAAGTGTCTTTCTTTTTATTAACTCATATACCATCTTTTCTGAATGATCTTATTACTTCCCAGTGCCTTGCTATATTTTAAGCATATTAGTTAATTTTGTCATGCTGTAATTATTAATCTTTTGAAATCAGGACAATATCTGTCTGTTCTTTATTTAGAAGCTCAAAACTATATAAAGGATGAAAAAGGGAGGCTTGGAATACTTCATTTATCTCATTGTGGGCATGTGGGTGCTTAATTATTTAAATTTATTAATAACTTCATTTTAGCAGTAGCATTAATTTATAGTATGATCTGGGAAAGTAGTTTTACAGGTTTCATGAAACCTATCTATAAGCCTCTTGAAAGTAAGTATAATCAAAACAGGCATATTTTAAAAATCTTGTTTTTATATCAGTAATAACATGTTTCTTTTTCATCTCATTTCCACATGAGTACTGGGAAATCTGGACTTGAAAAGCATTCAGAGGGGGCCGGACCAGGCAGTGCTACAGCGGATAGAGTGTTGGCCTGGGGTGCTTAGAACCCAGGTTTGAAACCCTGAGGTTTCTGGCTCATCACTTGAACGTGAGCTTACCAGTTTGAGTGTGGGGGCTTACTAGTTTGAGTGTGGGGTTGCTGGTTTGAGTGTGGGATCATAGACATGACCTCTTGATCATTGGCTTGAGCCCAACAGTCACTGGCTTGAAGCTCAAGGGTGCTGGCTTGAGCAAGGGGTCACTGGCTGGGCTGGACTCCCCCCCCCCCAGCACATATGAGAAAGCAATCAGTGAACAACTAAGGTGCTGCAACGAAGAATTGAAGCTTCTCATCTCTCGCCCTTTCTGTCTGTCCTTGTCTGTCTGTCAGCCTTTCTCTCTCTCTCTCACTAAAATAAATAAAAGAAAGGAAAGAATTCAGAAGGGTTCTAGAGGTGCAAAGAAGTGAAAAAGATAGCTTAAAAGTCCTTTTTAAAATATAAGTGATACTGTTTTGTTTATAAGGTTTAGTGAAAATGAGCCTGACCTGTGGTGGCACAATGGATAAAGCATTGACCTGGAACTCTTGAGGTTGCCGGTTTGAAACCCTGCACTTGCCTGGTCTAGGCACATATAAGAGTTGATGCTTTCTGCTGCCCTCCCACCCCACTTCTCGTTCTTTTTCTCTTTCTCTTTCTCCCCTCTCTAAAATGAATAAAAATAAAATCTAAAACACGAAAGAAAGAAAATGGTAATCAAAGCTCTTATATCTGCCTATCTGAATATCTAAGGATGCTGATTGCAACAGATAATTGAAAAAATACAGTGCGTTTGAGTCTTTTGTTCTTGAAAATAAAGCTATTTTGTTATTTATACTCAGTATTCTGAGGATCCTTCAGTATTGAGGAAGGCACTGAGGAATTACTGAGAAGTTATTGAACTGGCTGTCACATTTCAGACTCCTCTTTGATTCATATTAATTATATGAATAGTCTCATACTGTAGTGCTTATCACCTTGGCACATGGGAAGTAGATATTGAAGGGGCAGACGGAGAAGCAAAACAAAGACAAAATGTACTTTGCCTCAGCTAGAGGCAAATTACAATTTATTGACAGTAGTGTGGCCTATTTTAATTTATCATACTTGTATTCATGAGTAGGTTGGCAGCTGCATTCTCAGAAGCAGTGTTTTGTTGCCTTTTAGAAAACTTTGATATGATGTTAAAAAAAGGCTTGTTTCTGATCTTGGAATAGTCTATAGTTAAACATAATGTAACTTTTAATTTTATTGTATGCTTATTACCATTTTATACTCTGAACTTAGTTTTTAACTTAAGATTTTGATGATGGGTGCCCCATAAAATTTGTCTCTCTTATTTCTATGGACATTTGAGTTATTAATGTTAGCTCAGGCCTTCCATATTTGAGTGAAAATTGAAAGACAACATCATCAAACTTCTTATCATTTTTCAAAGACTTAAAAAAATTTTGATAAGCAGTTATCAGATGGACTGAAGATATCAAATAGAGATGAGGTATTAAATTCAGGCTTTTCATTTTTTGTTCAAAGACAAGTTATAATATTCAGTGATTTTAGCTACAGACATTTGTGTAGAAGTATTTGCCCTGCCAGTAAGAGAAATGCATACTTTAATTTTTTATTGCTTTGTAAATGATCCTCTATTCTTGAACACTTTTCTTATTTTTATACTCTCTATAAATGAATCATGATTTTGAACTTTTCTACATCAGTAATAAAAATGAAATTTGATTGGTTAGTAATAAAGAAGGTTCTTTTCATAAAAACAATCATTTTGCCATGGCAATTCCCATTAAGTGTAACTGTGTTAGCAAAATAGAAACTGTAAAAGGCATTTCATTGTGCTTATACACACTTAGTTATGTTTTTGTGCTGATTATATATTTTTATCTCTGAGAACTCTTAAAAAGCCAAAGAAGCTACTTCATAACTTAACTTGCCTTGGGATTTTTAAAAAAGACTTTTGTTATATATAGTTGTGTATATTTATCTCAGTGAATATAGTATCCTTAGATTTTATAATGAAATTTCAGATGAGTCAGTTTTTAATTTTGTCTTTAATGTTAAATCTGTGACTAATAGTAATTATTAAAATATATAACTGTTCAGTTACTATTGTAGTGTTAAAACCACACAAGTTACAGCTGTAATACATTTATTTTATTACCATCATGGAGCCTGTGGGTCAGTGTAATGCTGGTGGCTGAGGCCAGCTAGGTTCACATTAGATTTGGGCAGACGGTAGAGAAACTGTGGAGCTGGAAAGTGTTGGGCCATTCCCATTTAATAGAGTCTCATGACGGTGGACAAGTAAACAGTCAGGGGAAACCGCTTCTTAGGCTAGTGAACAGCAAAAGTGGCCCCTCACAGTGGCAGGCAGGCAGGCAGGCAGGCAATCCGCAATCTGACTCTGCGCCAAGAGCAAGCACCTGTAGCCTTACATAGCCTATACACACGTGGTGCTGCCACGGGCTCACACACTAATCAGGCAGAATACAAGTGAGCAAGCCTAACACAGTTGTTTTCACCAGTCTGTAAGTCAGGCCACAGAAGGGATGGCTTGTGTTTCCCTACTTTACAATGTCTGGATCCTTAGCTAGAAAGACTCAACGGCTGGAGATGTTCCAACAGTTGAAGGCTGAAAACATCTGGAAGTATATTCACTCATATGTCTGGTAATTGATGCTGACTAGGAACTCAGCTGGGATGGTCTTCTGGAATTCTTACACATTGCCTCTCCATGTGGCCTGGGCATCCTCAGAGCTGTGGCCTCAGGGTAGTGAGACTTTTTACTCAGTTCTCCAAAGATGTGTGTCCAAGCTAACAAGGGGGAAGCTGCATCACCTTTTATGACCTTGCCTTAGAAGTCTCGAAGCATCACTTCTACTATGTTCTATTGATCACAAGAGAGTGTCAAGGGGAGGGGAATTAGACTTCACTTCTTTATGGCTGTGGGGGAGTTTGGGGGTTCTAGAAGAGTTTGTGGGACAGGAGATATTGTTGTGGCCATCTTTAAGAAAAATAATCTGACACAGAAACCAAGGTGGTGATAGACTGGTGCAGAAGGCTCATCTGAAGCTGTTTTATTTAGAGCTGGGAACTGACTAGTCCCATTTATGACCTAATGAGCTTTTAAAATGGGATGGTGGTAGACGGGAGGTGGGAGTGGGTAGAATAGCGTGTAAGGCTGGGAGTGGGTGGTACTGCACATTGCAGTTAGTTATCTGGGAACTCTCTAAAAGGAGCCATGCTTGCTGTGCATTGCACTTGCTACCCTCATGCACTTGCACACACATTCTTTTTTCTCACCAAAAGCCTAGCATATATGTGCAGGTTCAGGGTAGTTCTAAGGCAAGTATATATTTTAAACATTTCATAAATGGGCTGTGTACCTCTGGTTAGGAATATGGAACAATTTAGTGAATTCACGAGTTTATACTGTTGAATTTAATGTGTATTATTGAGATGTTATATGCCTTAATTTGGTTCATAATTTTATTTTGAGAGTTATGGCAATTATTTGCTGTCAGAATCTTTCAGGCTTTAAATAGCAAAAGACTTGCTTATATTTTCTACAGAATATATTTATATATTTATTTATTTATTTTTTTAACAGGGACAGAGAGAGCGTCAGAGAGAGGGATAGATAGGGACATACAGACAGGAATGGAGAGAGATGAGAAGCACCAATCATTAGTTTTTCGTTGCCGTTGCGACACCATAGTTGTTCATTGATTGCTTTCTCACATGTGCCTTGACCATGGGCCTTCAGCAGACTGAGCCACCCCTTGCTGGAGCCAGCGACCTTGGGTCCAAGCTGACGAGCTTTTGCTCAAGCTAGATGGGCCTGCACTCAAGCTGGCGAGCTCGGGGTCTCGAACCTGGGTCTTCTGCATCCCAGTCCAACACTCTATCCACTGCGCAACTGCCTGGTCAGGCCAGAATATATTTATTTTTTAAGATGAGTACCTAACTTAATGTGCTCCAGTAAGTGCTGGGGTACAAAAATTAGTGACACAATTCTTGCCTTTGATAAACTTACATTCTTGCATCGGACACATCCATTGAAACACAATTTCAATATAAAGTGGTGAGTCCTATAATAGAAATGCTAATTTAGGATGCCTTTACTAAGCGTTTTACCTTTCTTCTCACAAACTGAATTAGGGGTGCTATATATTTTAAAAAAATTTTTATTTTATTCATTTTAGAGAGGAGACACAGAGTGAGAGAGAGAAAGAGAGAAAGGGGAGAGGAGCTGGAAGCATCAACTCCCATATGTGCCTTGACTGAACCAGTGCAGGGTTTTGAACTGGCGACCTCAGTGTTCCCAGGTCGACACTTTATCCACTGCGCCACCACAGGTCAGGCAGGGGGTGCTATATTTTTATTGAACATCTCAACTCCTCTCCCTGTTCCTTGACCTGTCATGGTTGTGATTATTTTTTGGACCCAGTTCAGATTTCATCTCCCCTTGTGAATTCTTTCTTGTCTTCCTCGGGCAGATTTAGTTATTTGTTCAAGAGGATTCTTATCGTGTTTTAAACATACTTTTGGTCTGATGCTTATATTAATAATTATTGATTGAGTACATTCTTTGAGCTAGAGACTATATATGGCACTTACATAATTTATCTCATTTTATTCTTCCAACAACCTTAAAAGGTAGGTAACATTTCTCCTTTTCACAGCTAAGGCAGTTGAGGCAAGAAGAGGTTAAGCAAACTTGACCAATCTTACTCGACAATAAGTTGTAGAATTGGTAGGGGAGCCCAGGTGCCTGACTTCAGAACCTATGTTTTTCCCTATACCACCTGTATTGCTTATTGTATTGTAAATGATTATGTGTATCTCAGTCCTCTTCTTCTCAGTGACCCCATCCCTGGGCCCCCAACTCACTCAGCAAAGTTAGATTCTAAAGAGCAAGGACAATTTTATATCCATCTTTTTTATTATAGTCTCTGGTACATTTTGGAATTTTATTATTTGTTAAATGCATTAAATGTGTATTGTTTTTGTTTTTGAGGATTTTCTAACCCTGAACTCCTCCTATTCATAAAGGATCTTTGTGATGCTTAGGCTATGTTATCTTGTCTTTTGTTTGTTTGTTCTCCATGTATCTTGCAGTTCTGCTAGGATTTTAGGAGGTGAAATGTATCATTTGTTTCATGGCTAGACAGGAAGAGCGAGGAAAGAGGAATCGAGAGTTCTTTGGTTATCTAGCTTGATGTGAGAGTACGTGCAAAGTACTTAGAATAGTGGGAAAATTCTGTAGTAGATACTGTACTTTTAAAAAAGTAGGTGCTGTTATTACAATGATTGTGTTTGGTTTAGTGTAGTGGGGAGAATTGCTCCTTAGTTTGAAGGAAATCTATTTTCCATTTTCTAGGATTAGGTTTAGAGAACCATTAAAACTTGAAGGTTAACATGGATAACATTGTTGAGGCTTGATACCTATGGTGGTTTGTATTCTCTCTGTTTTTTGGCCAGAAATTACACTTTTAATCTTAACCATCTGTTCTTGTGTAGTTCTGCTATTGATCTCATTTTCATCTGTTTCTGAGAAAAGCTCAGACATAGTATATTTCCTATTTTGTGAATTTCAGATTACCATTTTAAAAAGACAGAATTCAGATTTTGAGTCCTAGCTAAAAGGTTCATATGTATGCATAATCACATGTAGTTGGCCTGCTTCTTTTGTAATCTATACATAACCATTTGGGATGACACATGCATATTTAAGAAGAAAGAATGAAAGACTTGAAATTTGACTTGTATTCACTTTAGCCTGAATTATTGGCATATTGATGATGTGAATTTATTTTTCTGACCCTTATAAATCTCCAGAAGTTTGTCAGTTTTATGAAATTGATCCTTGAGTACCATTTTCAGATTGATCGCTAGTTTCACATAGATTTAGATGGCTCATGTTCAGGTCTCATAATTACTAACTTAATTTTACTTTCCTTGTTGATTACATCCAATGAAAAAACTATCTTTTAGCCACCTTGGTTCCAAAATAAGTGAGGTCTCATTCATTAATCTTAAAGGCTTATTCTGGAACAACATAAAATAAAATTGCATAAAATCGCAACATGTTACAAAGGCATGTTGTAAAACATGGCTATAAGTTATATCCACAAATATTTTTTTCTTTTTCCTTATGTGAGAGGAGGGGAGATAGTGAAGCAGACTCTTGCATGTGCCCTTACCAGGATCTCCCTGCCAACCCTGTCTAGGGCCATTGCTCAAGTACAGAGCTATTTTTAGCACCTGAAGCTATTGTGCTCCATCCAAAGGAGCTATCCTCACTGCCCAGGGCCATGCTCTAATCAGTTATGCCACTGGCTATGGGAGAAGACAGAGAGAAGGGGGAGAGGGAGAAAAGGGGGAGAGGGAGGTGGAGAGAAGCAGATGGTCACTTCTCCTGTGTGTCCTGACTGGGAATTGAACCTGGGACATCCATACACCAGGCCGATGCTCTATCCACTGAGCCACTGGCCAGGGCCCACAAGTAGTACTTAACTAGAATAAAATGGGCAAAAATATTCTTTTTTTTTTTTTTGTGACAGAGACAGAGAGGACAGGAAGGGACAAACAGACAGGAAGGGATAGAGATGAGAAGCATCAATTCTTCATTGCAGCATCCTAGTTGTTCATTGATTGCTTTATCATGTGTGCTTTGACCGGGGGACTATAGCAGAGTGAGTGACCCCTTGCTCATGCCAGCAACCTTGGGCTCAAGTCGGCAACGTTGGGCTTCAAGGCAGCAACCTTTGGGCTGAAGCCAGCAACTATGGGATTATGTCTATGATCCCACGCTTAAACCAGTGACCCTGTGCTCAAGCCGGTGAGCCTGTGCTCAAGCCGGATGAACCCGTGCTCAAGCCAGCGACCTTGGGGTTTTGAACCTAGGTCCTCTGTGTCCCAGTCTGATGTTCTATCCACTATACCACTGCCTGGTCAGGCAAAAAATATTCTTGAATAAAATTAAACTACATAGATCCTTCCATCGTAGTACTAACCAGGCCCAACCCTGCTTAGCTTCTGACATCAAATGAGATTGGGCATGTTCAAGATGATATGGCTGTAGACTAATCTACGTAGACACTCAAAACCACATTCTTTGATGCAAATGAATAAAAGAGGTGAAAAGAACTCAGTCTTATTTCAAGTGTGTTTTATGTCCTGGCTACAGGCTTTTTTTTTTCTCATGCTCACATTCCGTCTGCATCAGATTTACTGGGAGTCCTTGTAGTATGTTTGGATTCTTGGTCCTCATCTCTACAATATTGAAATCTTGAGTTTTAAGTTTGGTGAAAGTACACAATTTTATGAAGTTCCTCAGCTGATTCTTATGTACTAAGAGTTGAGAACAACTGTTGTAGGATGAATATAATTGCTTTAATTCTAATTTATTACTCAAGAATATTTTTGTGGGCTCTGTAAATGTTAGCTAATACAGCTTTGTGTTCACTGACTCTGGAGTCCAGATTACTAGTGTTCTAATCCTGGCTCTTATTACTTACTAGCAATGTGACTTTGGGTAAATTATGCTTGTGCCTTAATTTTCTTATTGTAAAATAGGGATGATAATAATGTGTCTATCTCATAACGTTGTGAAATAGTTAATATGTCAAGCACTTAAGTGCATGATAAATGCAATAAGAGTCTTTAAATTTTCTATTTACCTCAGCTTTACTGAGATATAATTTCAGTATCCCTTTTAAGTACAATTGAAGTATTTTTTAGTATATTTACAGGGTTGTAATTATTACCACAATTTAATTGTGGAACATTCCCATCACTTCATAAAGAAATCTCCCTTGCCCTGGCTGGTTG